>CM077147.1:11483075-11669722 GCA_039583875.1 Platanthera guangdongensis | reverse complement strand
GGCCCACTACTCCTTCCACTACTCTCCCTGGAAAATCCAAACATAGGTCTATCCGAGGCTAGCACCCTCTTAGCCTCCCATCATCGCGTCAAAAACGTCTTCTTAAAGATGACGTTGACCGAGCTCCCGTTGTCGATGAGGATTCGGGACGGTGAAGTCTTGATGGTCTCTTGATGACCAGCGCACACAAAATGAGTCCTCTGATCCAGCATGTCACTTCTGGAGAAGGTAACCCTCTCCTCCGGGGGTGGGGTCTGGGATGTGGAGCCGACGCTCCTTCGGTACATGGTGTGGAGGCTCGCCTTCCGGGAAGCCTCAATCCCCTCCCCCCCATGGATCACTCTGATCCCTCCCCGGGTTCCAACATCTGCCCGATCTTCGCACATATCCTCCTCCGCCCGAAGCAGGACCTCCTCAATCCGCACTTCCTGACGATCACGTTGTTGTTGTTGCTCCCTGTTTCCTCTCATCTCGAGGAACTCCGAGCACGTGGTTGTAGTGTGCCCTTCCTCTCGGGGGAAGTCGCAGTAGGGAAACTCCACCCTAACTTCCCTTCTCCTCCTCCGTGCAGCTCTCCTCCTCTCGCCCAGGGTTATAGCCATAGCATGATTTTGAACGGGGAGGGGAGGGCTCTAACCCTGCCTCCAACCCGGAAGATGAAACTGACCCTGGCCCCTTTGGCGGTTATCTCATCCATGGAAACCTCTCTGCGGCCCCGGGTCCTGCCACTCCGGCCTCCAACTTAGCAGATGGTTCGACTCCAGGCGCCCCGATATGGGTTGTTGTTGCTGTTGTTGTTCCCTCTGCCGGGGTTCAGCTCTTCGCTCCTCCCAACCGCTGCCACCTCTTGGCTCCTCCTTTGTGGCCCGCCTGGCCAACTTCCGGGCAAACTCCGGGTTCGACGCCTCCCTGTCGACTTCTCTTGTCGTCCTCTCCATCAGTTCCTCATATGAGAGAGGCGGCACCATCTTCAACTCCATCCTGAAAAAACCTTATTGCAGCCTCAGGGTAAAGGCCATCATCAGGGTGTGCCCTGACATCTCTTGAAAATGGGTGACCTCCTCCTGGAACCGGTCGACGTAACTCTTTAAGGTCTCGTTCACCCCCTGCTTGATGTGGAACCGGGACACCGAACTCCTTCCTCTTCTTGGAGGTGGTGAGTCTCAACATGAACCCCCGGCGCAGGTCCTCGAAGCAGTAGATGGAGCTGGCCGGCAGCTGGTGGAACCACTCTCTCGCCTTCCCCTTGAAGGTGATGACGAAGAGCCTGCACTTGAATCCATCTGACATCTGTCGGATCGAGACCACGTCCTTAAACCATGGGACGTGCCGGACCGGGTCTCCCTTCCCGGTGTAGTAAGACATCTTCGGCTCCCTGAACACCTCTAGAACTGGGGCAGAAGAAACGAACTCGCTGAAGGGGATGCCTCCCCCTGCTGGGCGAGCCGGAGGGTCTCGCACCGCCATTTCACCGAACCGGCCCCGCTCGTCGAGCCTGGGAAGAGCACCTGCCCGGGGAGCTCACATCCTGTCCCCTCCTCTACAACTTCCTTCCCAGCTCGCCTGTCAGGAGCTTCTTCGCCCAGAGTCGGGGCGGCAATGACTGGAACCACTGGAGTCGAGCACTCGACTTGCGAGCCGAGTGCGAACCTGACGAGTTCGAGCACCTCATGCCTGAAGTCTTCGAACATCCCCACCGTGGCGAGAGGGGGAGGGGGTGGCGAGTCGGACCTGTCCGATCCTTGCCCTGATCCTCCAGTCATCGAGCTTGCCGAAGATTTTTTGTGTTGGCCACTATCCCCGCTCACCGCACCAAAAATGTTAAAACCGAGAATTCGGTCTCTGTGAAGTTCACCCTTGGGGAAGGGGTGATCGCACACTTCTCTCCTGCGAGCCAAACAACAAAGGAAAAAAGAACAGGGGACTGACCCAAGGGCTCGGCGTGGAGGTCCCACCACACACCCGGAAAATTTTAGAGTGCTTCCCCTCCCTAGCCAAATGTCGAGCTAAGGATATCTCAGAAAGCGCTAGAAGACCGAGACACAAGAAAGTCGTGTCTCTTAAGATACCCCTTGAGTCTATTTATAGTTTTCTGGAATCGGCCTGCAAAGAGCCAACCTCCGCTGTTTTGAACAGCTATGTGCAGCCAAAAGTAGCTTGCCAACAGCGTGACTCCGCTGTTCTAGTAGGCTATTTGCATCCCCTACAAGGGTGTCCAGGTAATTTTGCTTCTGGCCCCACTGGGCAGGTTCCAAGGATTTGGGGCTTGGCTCGCCACTCTAATGGGTGGACGCGACCTGGCTCCCGCGGCTCTCCATCCATCCTTAGGCGAGCGCGAGCCGGGCCGCGATGCCTCGCCTACCCTACTCGGAGGCGGGCTGGCGACGAGGTCGCCTGGGCGGGCGCGGGCTGGATGAGCTGGCTCGCGCAGCTCGCTCGCCCGGCTTTGGTGAGAGCGAGCTGACCGTCCGGGGTCGCCCGTCTGTTGTTCTGTGGCGGGTCGGTTGCTCCGGCCCGCTCTCCTGGCCTGGGGGACCCACTCGGCGAACACGGGGTTGTACATCTATTATAATAAAATTTGATTACCTCACTACAATTATATATAGTTATTATTTTACATGATAATTGTCTAATCTTCATCCATTAGTATTGTCTTTATGTTACAGGTAAGTGTGCCACTGTGGAATTTTGTCATCTTCCACGCAGTGCTTGACTTTTCTTCCGCACTCTGAAAACTTGTCATCTTCCATGCAGTGCTTGACTTTTCTTCCAACTTCTTGCTGGATTTGGTGCCCATGGTCCTGCTTACTTCCCATACTCCCCCTTAAGCAGGAGGAATACCAAAATAGACAGGAATGTTGGTAAAGAGAGGAACGTTGGTAAAGAGAAATGGTCTGAAAGGAATTTATTATTGCACTGCACTACTACTATTACAAAAGATATCAAGACTATTATAATAAGACTTGATTACATAACTACATTTATAAATAGTTATTATTTTAAATGATAGTTGTCTAAGATTCTTCCATTAGTTTTGTATTTATGTTGCAGGTAAGTGTGCCGCTGTGGAAATTTGAGACAACATCATTACGGGAGCAATCATCTTAGACGCAATGCTTGACTTTTCTTCAAACTTCTTGTGCCCATGGTCCTGCTTACTTCTCATACTAACCCTTAAGCAGGAGGAATACCAACCTTCACTTTGTCTCATAGCTTCAGAAAATGATCCCTAGTTAGGGCTCTCGTAAGTCCATCTTCAGAGGTGCACTGCTTGAGTATTATTTCTTCCTTCTCCACTTGTTCTCTCACAAAATGAAAACGTATATCGATATGCTTATTTTTATTATGGGAGACGATTTGGCCAATGCTATTGTCGATATATAATCCCATAATAGAGTTACTGTGTCTCTTCTTCCTTCATGTTCTCTTTTCTTTTCTTTCTGTAAGAACAACAATAGTTGCTTGAGTCAAAGGGCTTCCCATGTGGCTACAATAGTTGTTCTTCATGTTCCTGCATTCACTCGAAATTTTTTGTCTATTAGTCATTTGACTAACTCTATGAACTGCTCAGTAACCTTTTTTCTACCACTTGTGTTTTTCAAAACCTAAAGAAGGGAACGGTGATTGACTCAGGTAGATTGTGCAATGGGCTATATGTGTTTGATCTTTTCACCACATCTTGCTCCAGCCTCGTCCAGTCTCCAAAGGCTCATCGTGCTGATCGACTCTCTGATGTTGATGTCTGGCATTGTCGTCTTGGACATCCCCCAATCTCCACTATGAAGATTTTGCTTCCAACTATGTCCACCGCTAGATTGATTGGTTTTTATTGGGATGTCTGTGAACTTGATAAACATCACCGTAGTTCTCTTCCTCTTTTGTCTCTGCATCACTATGTTCCCTTTGCCCTTATTCATACTGGTGTTTGGGGTCCTAAACATACTGCGTCTATATTTGGTTGCTCTTTGTTTGTTTTATTTATTGATTGTTACTCTCGTTATACGTGGGTCTATCTGATGAAGCATAAAAGTGACGTGTTTTCTCTCTTTCAACGATTTCATAATATGGTCACTACTTGAGGTTGCTCAAAATGGGGTTACAGAGCGCAAATATCGACACCTCCTTGAGGTTGCCAAATATCTTCTCCGAATGAACCTCTCGAAATATTATTGGGGGGATGCAGTCCTCACTGCTTCCTACGTCTTCAATCGCATGTCTACTCGTGTTCTTAAGTTTCAGACTCCTCTGGCCACTCTCGGGGTTTGTCCCATTTCTCTCTTGCCTCGTATATTTAGGTGTGTGTGTTTTATACACACCCATCACAAGACCAAACTCGACCCCCGCGCTCTGCGGTGTGTCTTTAATGGCTACTCACCCATCCAAAAAGGATATAAGTGCTTTCATCCCATCGCCAAGCAGACATTTGTCGCTATAGATGTCACCTTTTGGGAATCAGAAGCTTACCATGAGACCTCTCTTCAGGGGGCGATGAGTACTAGGGAAGTGAGTTCCCCTGCTTTTGTTCCCTTATCTATTCCCCCTGCTCATGTTCCCTCGCCTCTTCTTTTTATGCCTCTACATTGCAGGTTTGCTCTCCTATCCCTAGTGATCTGGTGATGCCTCTTCCTTTTATGTCTCCTCCATTATAGGTTTACTCTCGCCGACGACGGGGCACGAACACAAAGTCCTTACCCACACTACCTGGGCCACCACTTAATTCATCGTCCGGCACAGACAGAGGTAATTGTATTTCTACTCAGCATCATCTTCCCCATTGTGTGACCTATGACTCTTTGTTGTCTACACATACAGCGTTTGCCACCTCCTCATCTTCCATATCTATTTCTCGTTCTTGAGTAGGAAGCTCTTGAGCACAGTGAATGAAAGACTGTTATGTTGGAGGAAATGGTAGCCCTTGACAAGAATCATACTTGGGATCTTGTCCACCAGACTAAAGGGAAAACTGCTTTGGTTGCAAATGGGTCTTCTCTGTGAAGCAAAATTCTCAATGCTGGGTTGAACGGTATAAAGCTAGGTTGGTTGCTAGAGGATACACTCAAATAGCTGACATCAACTATCAAGAGACATTTTCCTAGGTTGCTAAAATGAATTCAATCCGGATACTGCTTTCATGTGTCGTGTGCAAAGGGTGGAGTCTCGGCCAGTTGGAAGCAAAGAATGCATTTATTCACGGTGATCTTGAGGACGAAGTCTACATGTCCCTGCCTCGTGGTGTTCTTCCAAAAGGTTCAACATGGAAAGTTTGCAGACTGAAGAAGACTTTGTAAAACTTGAAGCAGTCGCCACAGTCTTGGTTCGGGAGATTCCACCGGGCAATGATGTCTTTTGGGTACACTATACAAGCAGAGCAACACAGATCATACCTTGTTCGTGAAACACCGACATGGCAAGGTGACTGCCCTTATTGTCTATGTTGATGATATAGTGATAACAGGTGATGACACAAAGGAGATTGCTAACTTAAAATCTAGGCTTGCAAAGGAGTTCGAAGTGAAGGACCTTGGGACTCTCAAATATTTTCTTAGCATCGAGGTGGCAAGATCTAGACATGGGGGTTTTATATCTCAAAGGAAGTACATTCTTGATCTGTTGGAAACAACTAGAATGAGTGGGTGTAGAACCGCTGACACTCCAATTGAAGCTAATCACAAGCTTCGTAGAGATGGTGGAGAACTGGTTGATGACATACCAGGTTTCTAGCGACTGGTTTGGAAGCTCATTTATCTATTTCATACCCGTCCAGACATATCATATGTTGTGGGTGTTCTCAGCCAATACATGCACTCACTAAGATCACATCATCTTAATGTTGTATATAGAGTCCCGAGGTATCTCAAATCCTCTCCAGACAAAGGCATATTGTTTACACCTAGCAAAGGCATTAATGGTAGAAGTTTACACAGATGCAGACAGAGCAAGTTCTATTGATGATCGACGATCTACATCTGGATATTGCTTCATTATTGGGAGCAATTTGGTGACCTGGAGAAGCAAGAAACACGTCGTAGCCAGATTCAGTGCTGATGCGGAGTTTCGGACAATGGCGTTTGGGATATGGGAAGGGATATGGATTCAGTCGATTATGAGGGACTTGGGAGAAAGGTTGTGGTCCAATCAGGATTTATTGTGATAGCAAAGCCGCGATTAACATTGTCCACAACCCAGTCCAACATGACCGTACTAAACACGTGTAGACCAACAAGAACTTCATTAAGGAGAACATAATAAAGGGGATGATGTGAACCCCTTTTGTCCCGTCAAACAAACAGCTTACAGATGTGCTTACTAAAGACCCGAGTCAGTGCTCATTTGACAAGATATTGGGGAAGTTGGGCATGACCGACATGACACGCCCAACTCGAGGGGGAGTGTTGGAGATTCTGTATTTATTTTTGGTTGTATTTTGTCTGTCTTACCCTCTATACGTTTTTCCCGCTCCTATATATACAGGAGTGGTGCCAAATAATAGAATCAATCCTTCCACTCGACAACGTTCATTAGGACATCTGCCCCATATAGCATTAGAGTATCCTGTTAGACATTCTTCTCCTCCTCTTTTGAAAGACTGAAACACAATTCATAATTGCTAGTACCTTTAAGATAGCTCAGTATTTTCTTGGCTACAGCTAAATATTGTATTGTTGGATTAGATGCAAATCGGAACACAATATTTACAGCATATTCAATATCTGGTCTTGTGTGTGAGATATGGATCAGAGACCCAATTAAGGATCTATATACTCCTACATCTACTTTCTCTTATTCGTTTCTTCAATTTTTTCCATTAACTTCTTACAGGTACTAGTTAGGGCAATTGCGGGGTTGCAGCTTTCAAATTGAAATTTCACTAGCAACTTATTTATATACTTAGTTTGTGACAAAACAATGTGTCTTATTCTGTATGATGTACATTCCAAGGAAATGTCACATTTCACTAAGGTTTATGATTTCAAATTGTTTCTCTAAGCTTTGCTTTAATTCTTCTTCAACGTAAGAGTAGCCTCTGAGATAACATAAACATATAAACAAAGAGCCATGTAGAGCCTTTTTCAACTTCATTACTTTATTTTCTTCTCTTTCTAGGATATATCCTTCAGGCTGTTGAACAAAAATGTCCTCTTTTACATCTCCGTTTAGAAAGACTAACTTGACATCTAGGTGATAAATCAGAAAGCATTGTTGAGTTGCATAAGCAATTGCCACTTTGATAGTTTTCAAACGTCCAACTGGAGCACAAGTTTCTTGATAGTCTCGGCCTAATTTTTGTGCATACCACTTGGCAACAATCCGTGCTTTAAATTTGGTTACATCCCCATTCTCAGTGCTTTTAATCTCTCATATATTCACTTTAGGCCAATGGGAATTTATCTTGGAGGCAACTCAAAAAGGTCCCAAGTTATATTTTTTTCCACAATAGCTATTTCTTTATCATTGCAGTTCTCCAGAATGAAGAAGTTACGACTTCTTTATATGTAGCTGGTGTTGATGCCAATAGGGCTACATCACATTGTTGGTAGCTTTCATCTATATTTCTTGTTTTAAGAGGTAGTGGTGATTCGGCTGGAGGATCCATGCAACTACCTTCTATTGCTTTTTCTCAATCATGATGAACACCAGAAGTGACATCCTGTTGAGTGGGAAGGATGAGATTATATGTATGTCTTGTCC
This sequence comes from Platanthera guangdongensis, assembly GCA_039583875.1. Classification (NCBI taxonomy): domain Eukaryota; kingdom Viridiplantae; phylum Streptophyta; class Magnoliopsida; order Asparagales; family Orchidaceae; genus Platanthera; species Platanthera guangdongensis. Next base: position 11,662,033 of record CM077147.1, on the reverse strand, counting down.
AACCACCACTTCATCAGCAATGTGTTCTGAATTCCAATTCCAACTAGATGTTGAACATAAAGCTTCTTTTGATGAGGCTAGTAGAATTTATATGGCCTTGAATAATAATTACAGCCAATAAATATACACTTCCTGCCTTTATCTTCAAATTTGGCTACATTTTCATTCAGGGCATGAATACTTCCAAATACTTTAAGATGAGCTAAAGAAGGTTTTCTTTGCAGTAAAGATTCAAAAGGAGTGATATACTGTAAAGATTCAGAGGGGGTTCTATTTAAAATATACATTGTCGTGTTAGTGGCTTCGGCCCAAAACTCTTTTGGGAGTTGTTTGGCAGCTAGCATTGCTCTTGCCATCTCCTCTATTGTTCTATTACTTCTTTCTACTACCTCGTTTTGTTCTGCAGATCATGGGGTAATAAGTTCCCTTCCGATGCCTTCCTCTTTGCAATATTGCATTAGAGACGAACTTTCCCCCTATATCAGTTCTAAAGGCTTTGAGAGAATGGTTAGTTTGATTTTTTGTACATTTCTTAAAGCTTTTAAACATATCGAAAGCATCAAATTTGGATTTAAGGAGATAAATCCACATATATCTGGAGATATCGTATTCGTCTATAAGGAGAAAATAATAGTTGGTACCTCCAAGTGAAGATTGTGAAGTAGGTTTCCAAAAAGCAAACACAAGCTCTGGTTGAGTTGCTCTCCAATTGGAGTAATTATGAAAGGGGTTTGTCTATGTCCTTTACTGCACACATGTCACAAAACGTTTTGGATATTTTTATATTAGAAAGTCCTCTAATCATTTCTTTAGTTTGTAATTGCTTCATAGCTTCCCAATTCAAATGACCAAGCCTATGATGCCAAAGGACAGAATGATTAGTGCAACCTCTTTCTAGAGTCGCATTATGAGAAACCTGATTCAAATCAGGTGAGAAATTCAAGCTTTGATCCATGGAAGTTGAGAATATAACTTAATTAGAATACAACTGTCTGCTGAAACAATTTTTCCTGAGATTAAAACTCTATAACCCTTGTCTACCAGCTGTCCTACACTTAATATCTTTTGGGCTAGTGTAGGAACCCATTGAACATCAACTATTGTTTTTACTTCTCCATTTTTTTGAAGAATGGTAATAGTGTCTTAAATGTGACACATGGAATCCAATTGCAGAGAAGATGTGAGAAGCTCGACTAAGATGGTTTGGACACGTACAAAGGAGATCATTAGAGGCTCATGTTAGGCATAGTGACAGTCTAGTCACTAGGCATGTTAAACGAGGGAGGGGTAGACCAATAAAAACTTGGAATGAAACTTTAAGGAAAGACATGATGTACATAGGTATTAGTGAGATTATGACAAAAGATAGGGCACAATGGCGACAAAGAATCCATATAGCCGACCCCACTATAGTGGAATAAATGCTTGAGTGTTGTTGTTATTGTGGTAATAGTGCCTTTATCTTCTACTTGTCGAGTGTTATCATCATGATGCGCCCTGCGACACATCTTGGCTTCGTCTTTTTTTCATGTATTGCATCTTTTAATTAATGTATTCCTTTCTATTGGCAGCTGCTCCAGTTGATCGTCCGATGAGATCTTTAATAAAAAGGTCCAGTAATTTAGTAATTAGGACGTTAACGGCAAGCTTAGAATATTTTAGGGAACACATAAATTTAAATTATAATCTTTTGCCATTAAAATTGGTTGTCATTAATTTCCAAAACCAATTAAATTTGTTGTCTGATGGAACCGTCTAACTATTACAACATTTAAATGAGAATCTTTGCAAATAAAGTTGGTTGCCAAAATTGCCTCTCACTGTGAAGAAATAAAATCTGCACGTAAGATTAAAAAAGGAAACCAAAAAAGACACGGGAGAACAATCACTTCGTTCTCCCTGTGATGCCGGAGTTGCCCCATCGCATTCTTTAGTGAGAAGTTGAACGAGGCGAAGACTAGATATTCCACATACGACTTAGAGTTTTACGCAATCGTTCAGGTTCTCCGACATTTGAGACACTACCTGATTCAGCGCGAGTTTGTGCTAAATACTGATCATAAGGCTCTGAAGCATCTGAACTCCCAGAAGGAGATCAGATGTCATGCCAAGTGGGTTGCTTACCTGCACGAGTTCACGTTTCACTTAAAGCACGAAACCGGTGTCACAAATCGAGTTGTTGACGCACTTAGTCGACGAACTCATTTGTTAGTCACGCTGCAGCCGTGCATCACTGACTTAGACTCACAGCGAGACTTATACTCCACAGATCCATTTTTCCACGACATTTGGATTTCTTGTCAGCATAGTGGGACAAATCCCACCACACAGTACGTCGTGAGTGAGAATTATTTATTTTGGGGCACTCATCTTTGTATTTGCGAAGGACCACTTCGAGAGACTTTACTTAGGGAGCTCCACTGGTCTAATAGGGACACTCGTTTTATGGGGTATTTTTGGAAGACATTGTGGGCCCGATTAGGTACCAAACTCGAATTTAGCAGCGCATATCACCCTCAAACCGATGGGCAGACTGAGGTCGTTAATAGGAGTTTGGGGACCTTCTTAGGTGTTTGACTGAGGAGAATCCGAAACAATGGGATCTTATACTGCCACAGGTTGAATTTGAATTCAATAACTCTACTAATCGCTACACTACTAATTCTCCTTTTGAGATTATTTACGGATTCCCTATACCACAATTACTTGATCGTCACTCCCTCCCGAATCATGAACGTATTTTCTTTGATGCGCAAGCTCATGTTAATTGTTTGAAAGATTTGCATAAAAATATTACAAATAAATTGCGAGCGACTTCTGCAAAATATAAATCCATGGCCGATCGTCATCTCCGGGAGTTATACTTTTCCGAAGGCGATGGGGTGTTTGCTTATTTCAGGAAGGATAGATTCACTCTGGCTACATATCATAAGTTACAACAGCGAAAATTTGGTCCTTTTCAAGTCCGGAAATGCCTCGAAGAGAATGCATATCTCCGGGATGTACCCGATGAATTCGGCACCTCGCCGATATTTAGCGTGGCCGATCTGACGCCATTCTATGGAATCCCACCCAATTCAAGCCCGAGTCCTCCTACCACCGCTCCCGAGATACCACCAGATTTAGCACCTGTGCCGACCCCCACCACAGAGAGATTGACCAAGTTCTGGATGTTCGAGAATTTCGCACACGTCACGGGACATACCAGCGTTAATTCGTCTCATGGCGAGGGCGAGACGTCACAGATAGTTCTTGGATTACCACTGACGAATTACAACAACAACGTCCAGATCTTTCCGTCGCCAGTCCTTGCGAGTCCTCGGCGGAGTCGAGTTCTGCCAACCCCGGGGGAATTTATGCGTCTTGCGACGCATCTTAGCTTCGTCTTTTTTTCATGTATTGCATCTTAGCTTCGTTTTCTTTTATTTAATGTAATCTTTTAAGTAATGTATTCTTTTCTATTGGCAGCTCCTCGGGTTGACCGTCTGATGAGATTTTTATTAAAAAAGTCCAGTAATTTAGTAATTAGGACATTAACGGCAAGCTTAGGATATTTTAGGGAACACATAAATTTAAATTGGAATCTTTTGTCATTAAAATTGGTTGCCATTAATTTCCAAAACCAATTAAATTTGTTGTCTGATGGAACCATCTAGCTATTACAAAATTTAAATGAGAATCTTTGCAAATAAAGTTGGTTGCCAAAATTGCCTCAATATGAAGAAATAAAATATGTCCGTAAGATAAAAAAAAAAGTAACCGGAAAAGACACAGAAGAACGATCACTTTGTTCTCCCGGTTTTGTCGGAGTTGCCCTAAGCCAAGCCCCGTCCGAGAGCTCCAGCCACCCGCGGCCGCTCCTGCTGCAAACCAATCTCCCGACGCCAGACGGCCTGCTTCCGACTGCGTTCGATTTGCCTGGCACCGTCGACCGCGCCTCTTAATATTGGCACCGATCATTCCTGACGAGGGGGATTTTTGTCGACCTCAGCATCACTTCTGGACTTCCCGTTGTACACCAACAAAACGCCTGGAAATAATAAACCTACCGACGGTGCTCGCCTCCCGGGTTCGACCAGCTTGGTTGGATTCAACTTCCTTTACGTTTCTTTTAGTACTCTCGCTCCAACTGCCTAATTTATTTTTATGTTATCATTTAGATAATCCTAAGCTTTTCGTGTAACGTTCAATTGCTTTATTACTGTATTCCATAAATTGTTGTTAGCATCCTCGGTTTGTCGTGGTGAAAATCTCGGAGCGGATTCGTCTCATAGAACGTGTGAGAACTCCACTCAAGCGAGGTTGGCGAACCTTTCGTCCACAGCGACGAGCTTGAATATCACACACGAAAATTCAGCTTTTTGGCCGCTCGACCCTCGTGATTCCTTTAAAACTCAAAACCCTAAATTTCTAATTTTATTAAAAATATTTTTTTATAAAAAGGTCAAGTGTTTTCCAAACCCTAAAATGGAGCCTACATCACATCACCAAAGTAAATAGTGGCTTTATGTGTTTCATCAAGAGAAAAAAATCAAAATTTTGAATTGTCATATGTCGAATGTTTTAAATGTCAGATGTCGGGTACATATCGGATTGAGTTTTAAAATGTCGGATGTCGGATACATTTGAAAATGTCGAGTTTTAAAAGTACAATATCTCAAAATTAATATTATGTATGTAAAATGTAAATATACAACCATCATGTTTTTATGTGACGCTAAAATACACACAAGAGGCTTTGTCGAAATCTACAAAGTTCCGTTTTTCGGGCAGTAGATACTTCACCGCGCTCTTGGGTTGATGCGTATGTTGGAGGCCTTCCTCTTCGGCGCCTTGTTTCGATTGTTAAGTTGCTTGTAGTTGCCTCTGGTGTTCCATCTGTCACCGTCGGTTCATGTTGGATAACAGAGTGTAGTGGATAATCTTGACGTTCGCTTACGTTGATCACATTATATTGGTTCGTTGTTGACATGGTGAAGGGGATTTAGTTAAAAAGGAAGTGGTATGTTCCATGTTTCGTGGATTGACCACAATGTTCTTGGTTGTAAACTTGTTAAAGAAGCGTAGTATATATTACTCTATGGAAATAGAAGAACATGAATTTCATATAATTTATCAATATAATGAATCTCATACAAGTGTCTGATTTCGGGAATTAGGTTAGTATACTTCATTAACAATTGAGAGTAACCGTTTAATCCCAAATACATTGGTCAAACAACATATTTTCTAAGGTTTCTTAGGGACTTGCTTATGTGTGGTAGAAACAACAACAGCAATTTTTTGAGGAAATTGGGAAGCGTCACAAAAATTCCAAACCTACATTTAGTCAAAGCTCATATGATTTAAAATCCTTTTTAAAACTTGAATGAAATCAATACAACTGAAATCCAAAATGTTTGTGCGTCGCCGCAAAGAAGCACACAGAACAAATGAACGGAGAGAGAAATGAATATCACCACAATAGAGCTGTCCCCTGTGAAAAGAGGAGGTAGAAAGGATAGGGCAGACTAACCGACTACAGATCTCCTGGGAATCTCTGTACGAAGCTGCATCACCGCAAAGAAGAAAAAGAACGAAATCTTAAACGAAACGTTAAACGTAATCAATAATTTAATGAGAAATTGCTTACCGTAAATGTAAATTTAGAAGGATATTGAAAACGGGAAGTAAAAACGAAATCGAAAAGAAAATCTGATAGGAAAAACAGTAAACAAAATCTAATAGTAAATCAAAAACGAAAACATAAACGGACAGAAAACGGGGAAATAAAAATCAGAATGTAAATCGGAAAACCCTAAAAATCTTAATCGAAAACGAAATCTAAGATGGATAGTTGAAAGGTATTTGAAGAAGAAAAGCGAAACGGAAATTTGAAAACGAAATTTAAAAAGGTTAATAACCCTAGATCTGAAGAAGGAAGTAGAAGTCGAGAGAGAACACGTAAGAGATCGAGGGAGAGAAGAAGAAGGTATTCTCACAGGCGATGTGGATGGCTTTCTCCTGAGCGGCGATTGGCGGAAACAAGGAGGCGGGACGTGGAGGTCGTCGGCGGCGGGAGGGGGGCCGTGGACGTCGCTTGCGGCTGGATGAAGTGCGCACAAAGCAGGCTGGCCGAAGTCGAGAGAGAGTGGGAGCGTCGCGAGGGAGATTTTTGCGTGCGGGGTGGAGTGCGAGATTAGGGTTGTGGAACGTAGTAGTTATAGGAGAAGTGAGGCAGATCCGACGGTGGCTGAATTTTGAGATACATCCGACGCATCATATTTATTATTTGATTTTTGAATTTATTTTATGTTTAAATCATTATATATAGACAATATAGTATACACATTTTATACTAATAATAACAAAAGACTAATTTTATGTGCAAATTGAAAAATTGAAAATTGAAAAATTTTAAATATACTTACCTTAAATTGATTTACACTAACAAATTTATTTTGCACTTTTCTAAAATTAGTTTTTACTATTGTTGCGGTCTAACTCGACGTCTCGGTCGGACCAGAAGGACCTGAATCGTCTTAGCTATCGGAACGGTCGAGCGCGCACAGAGTCAATGAAATACATCGATTGTACACACGAAGTTTTAACGTGGAAACCCCTCAACTGGGCAAAAAATCACGTGACTGGATCTGTGCCGGTTAAAGTCCACTATTTCGCTTGCGGTTACAATTTATTTGACGAACCGAGGGCGACAGACTACTGCTCGTTACACTTTTGGAGGTGAGAGAGGGGGAGAACACTTTTCAACTTGGGGGGCAACAGGCCGCCACACGCGACGTAGGATGCTGACTTATTTGGTTGACAGCGGACAACTAACATTTCTGGGGAATGATGGTGTCGACCGCCAATCGGGCAAGGCGGTGCTGAAGCAGGAATGCAGCAGGTCGCGCACTTGGTGGCTAGGGGACTTGCACTCTTGTGGACTTAGACGAATTATCGCAGGCACGACCGAATCCCGTAGGAGAATTCCTGGTGGTGGAGCAGTGGCTCATCGGCAGAACTCTGGCCAGTGGAAGAAGAAGACCTGAAAAGAAAAAAGGTGAGAAATGAGAAGACCTGAGACTCCTTTTATAGCCTACATGGGGTGGTTATGGTGGTTACGCGGCTATCCGCACGCCATAACCACCATCATAAACATTTTTGTTATAGTTTAGGGGCGTATTAATTTCGCTATTTAGAAGCCAATAAAATTAATGATAATATTTCTCCCCTACTGACCTGGCGGTGAGTAGGTGGTTACATGCGAATCGAACTACCCAAAATGACTCGGGATGATCAGACGGCGGGGACAAATCGCGACGGGCGGCAGACGAACTGGTTGTCGCGCTCGCCGGCGGCGAGGGAGGTCGTCGGTGGCGGAGGAGGGGCGGCCGGCTCGGCCACCCCTTGGGCACGAGGCGGCGGGCAAGGAGGGTCGGCCGGCTTGGCCGCCTACTCGACCGCTTGCCGGCGGCCGGTGGCCGCTCCCTTGGCCACATGCCGGCGGCCGAGGAGGGGCGGCCTACCCAGGCCGCCTCTTGCCCGCTTGCCGATGACCGAGAAAGAAGGCGTCTGACGGCCGCTCCTTGGGCTGCGGCTGAGGAGGGTGATTGTTCTAGTGGCCAACCTTAGAGGGGGTGAATAAGGTTTTACTCGTTGATTAGAAATTTAAAATTTTTTGATCCAGAAAAACAAGTACTGGAAGCTACCGTGGGGCGTTAGGTTGCTAACGTGCTGCGGTAGATCACAAACTGCATTTTTCTGGACAAATTCCTCCTTGGATATCTGCGCAGCCTTTAGTGAATTACCGGCTAACAATCACAACGCTATACATAGTAAATAAAAATAGAAAATGAACTTTATTAAAAAATGAATCAACAATTGGTTTTATCAATTACAAAAACTTGATCTCCATGACGCCGGAGATTGGAGGCCGTGAAGGAAGAAACAGTTTGGGTTTTTATACTAACCTACAACCCGAACCAGTTGGCTCTCTCCCTTTCCCTCCAAGAAAGATCTTCGAGCCGACTCTTCACCCTCACGCAAGGAGGTGTCTTAGAGCCCCTCTAGATCACTCTGATCTAGACGTCCCTTCACCGGGATGATTTCTCACGGAATCCTTCCACGATTCCGATTGTACAATCTCGTATCCGGCGAGTGGGCTCGGTGGGAGCCAGACCAGCCGTACCCGGCCAGTGGGCCCGATACTCGCCTTGGGGAGTTCGACAAGCAGTGGGCGAGTGGGGCCAGCCGAGCCCGCAGTTGCCAAGAGCCAGGAAGAGGCGGCGAGTGCCAGCCCTATCGAGCACTCGCCCCCAGAGCGAGTGGAGTTTCTCAAGTAGCACTCACCAACCTAGACACTCAACGTCGTTTTTGCTTAGCGTTGAGTGAAGATCAGACACTCAATGCCTTTTACGTGTCGTTTTTGAGCTATTCTTGGTCGTTCGTCGAACGGAGCTCGGCGTTCGTCAAGTTGGAAACCTGAGTTCGTCGAACTAAGATCGTCGTTCGTCGAACGGAGCTCGGCGTTCGTCGAACTGAATTTCTCTAGAGCCGGACCAGTCGGATCGAGCATTTAAGTCGTAGACGAGCACTCAAGGTGTCAGAGCTCGGCGGCCCCCGGCTAGCCCAGGCGAGGTGGAATTACCCGGGGTGAGTAGAGCTGAAGGGCTCGCACTTGCCCAGAAGAGCCCGACAAGAGGCAGGCGAGTAGGACCCGCCAGGCCCGTACTCGCCGAAGTCCGGGGAGAGGCGGTGAATGTCATGTCTATCGAGCACTCGCCGCCCCAGGCGAGCAGAGGCTTAATGGGGCCACTCGCCCATCGATCAATGATATTTTTTGTCATTTTACCCCCGCTGATCTGCCTATAACCTGTTAGAACAGCAGAGTCACACTGTTGGCAGACCCGGTTGGGTTGCACATAACTGTTCAAAATAGTTGGGGTTGCCTATTTGCAGACTTTTTTCAGAAATTTATAAATAGGACCCAAAGGGTTCCTTAGAAGGCACGCTTACTTGTTCCATGATCTTCTTGCGCTTTTTGAGGTAGCCTTTGCTCGACTTTTGGCTAAGGATGGGAAGCGCTTTAAGATCTTCTGGGTGTGTGGTGGGACCTCCACGCAGATCCCTTGGGTCATGTTGAGGTTGAAGACCGGGCGGTCTGGCGGTTTGTCTTGGCGGGTTGAAGACCGCGCGGTCTGGCGGTTTGTCTCAGCCGGCTTGGAGACCGGGCGGTCTGACGGTCTACCCTGCAGTCTCTCTTCCTCTCTGGTGGTAGCCGTGCGGTTAGCCCTGCTGTCTAACCGCGCGGCTTGTGCGGTTTGTTTTGTATAGTCCACTTAGTCCTATAAATTATAGTCTCACATCTCTTATTTGTATTCTCTCATCTCTCCTCCATTCTATATAAAGGAGGGCATACTTTTGTAATAGATATCTTTTTTGGATAATAAAATTCCGATTATTCAAAAGTTTATTCGCTTGTTCTCTACTTCTCGCTTCTTTTCGCTACTTTCTAACATGGTATCAGAGGACACGGTCATTTCCTCCTGATTCTGTGTGCTCTCTGCTTCTAGCGGCTTGTTTTCCGCTATCCGCGACCTCTCTCGCGGCTTACCTTCTCTTCTGTCCGCCGACCTGTTCGAGCGGCTTGTTTCTGTCCGCTGCCCTGTTCGCGCGGCTTGCTTCTTGGTTCTCTTCTCCTACTGCTATTCGTCGCAGCGACCTGTTTCCTTGTCGCCGCGCTCCTTGCTCTTTCTTGCCTCTCCGACTTCCTAATCTTTGCGGCTTGTGTCTACCCGCTGCGGACTTCTTCTCCCTGTCCGCTTCGGCTTTCCTCATATCCGCTTGCCCCTATACTCGCGGTTTGCTGCTGTGATCTGCCTGACCGTGCGGGTTGTTCCTTTCTCACCCGCATCTTGGTCGCGGTCACCTACTCTTCTCCTCTCTTCTGTTCGCTCGGCCTTTTCAGTCCGCGCGACCTCTTCCCCGCTGTGCCTTTGACCTCTTGCTAGCCGCTACTGTTCGCGCTCTACTTGTTGTTGCCTTCTACCCGCTCCTGCTTGCTAGTCGCGCCGGCCTCATCTTTTGTCGTGCGACCTGTTCTCCTCTGTTCGCCCGACTTTTTCAAGCCGTGCGACTTCTTTCCCTCTGCTTTGCTCTGCTTCTTGGTAGCGGCCTTCCTAGCCGCCCGACCTGTTTCTGTTCGCCCGGCTTGGTGCTCTTTTCTCTTCTCGCGGCTTGTTCTTATCGTCACGGCTTTCTCCTCTCTTGCTTCCATGGCTTTCCCCTCCTCCAGCCTGTCCGCCTCCGTGGTCACCTCTTCTGGTAGTGCTCATGTTGTTACTCGCGGAAGATGGCTCATCGACTCTGGTGCAACCAATCATATGACAGGCAATCCTCAATGTTTCTCTCTTCTTGACACACATGCTCAGTTGCCCCCGGTCATTGTTGCTGATGGATCTCCCACCCCGGTCCATGGGACGAGAATGGTTCAAGTCACTCCATCTCTCTGTCTGGCTGATACCCTCTATGTGCCCAAGTTTCCGTGCAACTTATTATCGGTTACTTCTTTATGCAATCAACTACGGTGTTCTGTCATATTCACCCCCAGCTCTTGTACTTTTCAGGATCCGGACTCCCAACGGACGATTGCTACCGGGACTGAGAGTGGTGGCCTCTACTTCCTCGACAACGTTTCTGCTCTCTCCACCTTCTCCTCCTCCTCTACAGATCTTCTCCAATGGTATCTTCGCCTTGGACATGCTCCTCCCCGAATTCTCCGCCAGCTCCTGCCGCACCTCCCTCCTCATCATCCTCCTCTAAACTGTGATGCATGTCAACTTGGCAAACATCACCGCTCATCCTTCCCCCCAACGCAAAGTCGGGGCTCTTCCCGTCCGTTCGACCTCGTTCACTCTGACATCTGGGGTCCCGCTCCTAACCTCACCATCGGTCGGGGTAGTTCTTATTTTGTCACCTTCATTGATGATTTCTCTCGATGTACGTGGGTATATCTTCTCAAAGATCGCTCCGAGCTGTTCTCTGTTTGGACCTCCTTTTATTCTATGGTTAAGACTCAGTTTGATACGTCTATTAAACTCCTTCGTTCTGACAATGCTAAGGAGTATCTTAGCCACGACTTCTCCTCCTTTTGTATTCACCATGGTGTTATTCGTCAAACGAGTTGTGTCTACACCTCCCAACAAAATGGGGTGGCGGAACGCAAAAACCGTCACCTCCTTGATGTCGCCCGCACTATGATGACTCAAATGCATGTTCCTCGCTCCTATTGGGGATATGTTGTCCTCCTCTCCTGCTATCTCATCAATCGCCTTCCCTCCACAGTTCTCCACGGTGCTACCCCCTTCTCCATTCTTTATCCAGACAAGGATCCCTTTCCTCTTCCTCTCCACATCTTTGGGTGCACCGCTTTTGTGCACTCTCCCGCTGCCACCCGTGACAAACTCTCACCACGTGCCACCAAATGTGTCTTTCTGGGCTACTCTCCCACTCAGAAAGGATATTGCTGCTTTGACCCTGTTACCCGCAAGCAATTTGTCTCTGCGGATGTCACCTTCTTTGCCAATGCCTCTTACTTTTCTCCCGCTTCCTCTTCTCCTCCTCCTGATCCTACTTCTCATACCAACCCATCCATTCCCTCTGCTCCCACTGTTGTTCCACCCTCTCCACCCACTCCACCGTCTTCCCCATCCTCATCATCTCCACCCTCTACTCCGCTTTCTCCCTCCACTCCGCTGCCATCTCTCTCTACTCCCGGGCCAGCTCTCTCCACCACGGATACTCCGGATACTGAGGCACCTGCTGACCTGGATCTCCCGATTGCTCTTCGCAAAAGGGTTCGGGCCTGTACCCAACACCCGCTTGCTGCAATTGTTTCATATGATCGTCTTACCCCTGCTCGCAGAGCTTTTGCACTGGCTATCTCGGCCACTGGCACCCCCCGTTCCTACCAGGAGGCCCTTACTATTCCTCATTGGAAAGTTGTCATGGATGAGGAGATTGTTACTCTCACTGAACGGGGTACCTGGACTCTTGTTCCTCCTCCTTTCGGCACAGATGTTGTTTGCTGTCGCTGGGTCTTCGTGGTGAAGTTTCTCCCGGATGGCAGTGTGGATCGTTATAAGGCTCGCCTGGTTGCCAAGGGTTTTACCCAAACTTATGGGATTGATTACTTTGACACTTTCTCTCTCGTGGCTCGTCTCGGCACTATTCGGGTTCTTCTCTCTGTGGCTGTCAACCAGGATTGGCCCATCTCGCAGCTAGATGTTAAGAATGTCTTCCTTTATGGTGATCTGCAGGAGGATGTTTACATGGAGCAACCTCCTGGGTATGTTGCTCAGGGGGAGACGCGGGTATGCCGGCTAAAGAAGGCTATCTATGGCCTCAAGCAGAGTCCTCGTGCCTGGTTTGACAAGTTCAGTGGCATTATTGCGGCCATTGGTTTTACAAGAAGCTCAGCAGATCACTCCTTGTTTGTTCAGAAAACCGCCTCTGGTCTTGTTGTTCTTGTGGTTTATGTTGATGACATTCTTCTTACTGGCGATGACCAGGATGAGGTATTGATGACCAAGAAACACCTTCGTCAACATCTGGTCACAAAGGATATGGGCTCCGCGAAATACTTTCTGGGGATTGAAATCTCTAGAAAACCCAACTCCATGGTCCTTTCACAACGGAAGTATGCTCTTGATCTTTTAAAGGAGGCAGGACTGACTGGTGCTAAACCTGCACGTTGTCCTATGGCTGTTGGAGAAGACAAAACTTGGACAGATGACTCACCTCTTCTCTCCGATCCTACGAGATACCGGCATCTGGTGGGCAAGCTCATATATCTCACGGTAACCAGACCCGACATCTCTTATGCTGTTGGCAAGGTGAGCCAGTTCATGCAAGCTCCGAGAGAGTGTCATCTGCAATCTGCTCTGAGGATATTAGAGTATATTAAAGCTGCTCCAGGGAAAGGACTCCTATTTCAGAAAAATGGTCACCTTAGGGTTGAAGCGTACTCTGATTCAAGCTATGCGGATGACAAAGGGGACCGCAAATCGACTTCAGGTTTCTGCACATTTGTTGGAGGCAATCTTGTGAGTTGGAAGAGCAAGAAACAGTCTGTCGTTTCCAGGTCTAGTGCAGAGGCGGAATATCGCAGCATGACATCGACTACATGTGAGTTGAAGTGGTTGCGGGCTCTCATGCTTGACTTAGGAGAGGTTTACAACTATCCTCTTCCTATGTTCTGTGACAATAAGGCCGCGATACACATTTCCAAAAATCTGGTCTTTCATGAGAGAACAAAACACATAGAAGTCGACTGTCATTTTATTCGGGAAGAAATATTGAAGAAATAGATTTGCACTCCATTTGTCACTTCCGACAACGAGTTGATAGATGTCTTCACCAAACCGGTGTCCGCTTCCTTTTTCCACATCTGCGACAAGCTGGGCATGATCGATATATATGCTCCAGCTTGAGGGGGAGTGTTGAGGTTGAAGACCGGGCGGTCTGGCGGTTTGTCTTGGCGGGTTGAAGACCGCGCGGTCTGGCGGTTTGTCTCAGCCGGCTTGGAGACCGGGCGGTCTGGCGGTCTACCCTGCAGTCTCTCTTCCTCTCTGGTGGTAGCCGTGCGGTTAGCCCTGCTGTCTAACCGCGCGGCTTGTGCGGTTTGTTTTGTATAGTCCGCTTAGTCCTGTAAATTATAGTCTCACATCTCTTATTTGTATTCGCTCATCTCTCCTCCATTCTATATAAAGGAGGGCATACCTTTGTAATAGATATCTTTTTTGGATAATAAAATTTCGATTATTCAAAAGTTTATTTGCTTGTTCTCTACTTCTCGCTTCTTTTCGCTACTTTCTAACAGGTCAGTTCCCTTCTCTTTTCCTTTGTTATTTGGCTTGCAGGAGAGAAGTAGGTTCGCGATCACCCCTTCCCCAAGGGTGAACTTTATAGAGACCGAATTTTCGGTTTCAACATTTTTGGTGCGGTGAGCGTGGAGTGTGGTCAACACAGAAAATCTTCGGCGAGTTTGATGACGGGAGGATCAGGGCAAGGTTCGGACAGGTCCGACTCACCACCCCCTCCCCCTCTGGCCACGGTGGGGATGTTCGAAGACTTCAGGCAGGAGGTGCTCAGCCCCGTAAAGTTCGCACTCGGCGCGCGGGCCGAGTGCTCGACTCCAGTAGTTCTAGTCATTGCTGCCCCATCTATGGGCGAGGACGCTCTCGACAGGCGAGCTGGGAAAGACTTGCGTCGGGGGTTCATGTTAAGGTTCACCACCTCCAAGAGGAGGAAGAAGGAGTCGGAGTCCCTGTTCTACATCAAGCAGGGGGTGAACGAGACCTTGAGGAGTTATGTTGACTGGTTTCAGGAGGAGGTCACCCAGGTCCAAGAGATGTCAGGGCATAGCCTGGTGATGGCCTTTACCTTGGGGATGCAACAAGGTTTCTTCATAATGGGACTGAAGAGAGTGCCGCCCCTCTCCTACGAAGAGCTGATGGAGAGGGCGGCAAGGGAAGTCGACGGGGAGGCGTCGAACCCGGAGTTTGCCCGAAAGTTGCCCAGATGGGCCACAGAGGAGTAGCCAAGGGGTGGTAGTGGTCAGGAGGAGCCAACCGAGGCGATGGCCGTGGAGGAAGTGACGGAAGCTGAGTTTGTTGTCCCGAGGGAGAGGGACATGGGAGAATGGGTGGAGCAGTCCAGGCTGGTGGCTGTGGAGGAGGTAGTTGAGATAGAGGTTCTCACCCTTGGAGGCATGGTGGAGAAGGTTCACATCTGTGGGGGGTTGACCTCGGAGGCCCAGGGCAGGATGCTAGAGTGCATCTAAAAAACGTTAACGTCTTCGCATGGCGCGCGACAGAGATGTCAGGGATTGATGCGGACGTGGCCTGCCACCGCCTCAACCTGGACCCAGGAGCTCGCCACGTCCAACAGAAGAAGAGGTCCACCGCGGACTAGATGGTCGAACCCATCAGAGAGGAGATGGCCAAACTCCTCAAGGCCGACTTTGTATCTGAAATACAATACCTCGGTTGGGTCTCTGATGTAGTTATGGTTAAAAAAGAGACAGTCGGTGGCGTATGTGTGTCGATTTTTTTTACTTATGTGATTTTTCCCATCACATGTCGAGCTGAACGTAAGATGCAGTATATTCAAATATCAGATACTGAAATCTAAAAAATATTTGAAGTTATTACAGACCATGGAGAGAATATAGTTCATAAAAATCAAATGCAGAAGAAAAAAGAACAAGTTCAATGTGCGCAAGCTAAGGGGGCAAGAGGCGAGTGTCGGTAGGCTCAGTAATAAAGATGTTTCTATCTACCCTGGCCTCGCGTCTCCTTCCCCGCAGATCGCCGCGAGTTGTGAAACTCGCGAATCCGCCCCAAGTTCCTCAGGGCGATCTGGAGGCTCTCATCGATCTCGTCCAATAGTTGAGAAGGGGACGTCGCCTTGCCTGCCGGGTTTCCTCTCACCTCATCATCAAGCTGAACGTAATCGCGCTGCAATGCCTCGTTGTCCTCCTACACTTTGCACAGCCCACGCAACAACTTCTTGAAGATCATGATTCCCCGCCTCGTCAGCTCGTTGTTCTCCACCTCAGAGCCCAGGAAGGAGTCAAGCGAGCTTGGAGAAGGGATGGGCGAGTAGCGCGACTGCTCTGAGGAACCGCCAGCCTCAGACTGACTGGGAAGAGCTGTAAAGGCATTAAAAGTAAATGTCAGCATGAATGGAGAGTACCCCATGGAATCATGAGATAAGAACAGTTGAAGGTCAAAGCTTGCCTGACGAGCTCGGCTCCCCCAAGGAAGTGTCGGGTGGGGGCAGGCTCAAATTCTTGTCGCGGCCCAGACGGTGTGTTCTTGGCGGGAGGAGGTTGAAGCCCGGAACGGGAATGGCTTCAACACCTCCCCCCGCAGTCCCAACAGGAAGTTGCTGTGGGGAGGGGGTGCGAGCCGACAAATTCGGACTCTGCGAGTCCAGCCCCAGGGTCCCAAAGGGGGGTGACGTGTCTCGCGGGCGATCCTCCGGAGTTTTAAGCTGCGAGTCGCCGAGGGGGGTCTTGACTCGCGGCGCGGAGGCCTCACCATCATCTCGTTGGTTGTCCGGGTCGGCGCAAAGGTCGACGATGTTTTTCTCCTTCTCAGGGGAGGGCAGAGTATAGGAACCGACCCCGTGCTCCAGGGTGGATTTCAAGTCATGAAAGATGGGCTCGGCCGCTTGGAGAAATGGTTTCACTCTATTAGCAAGATTGGGGCGCGCTCGGACAAGCCTCTCTTGGATCTCTTTTGGGATAGTCATCTCGGCAAGGTTAAAGTAAGGGGAATGGCAAAGGCCGCCCAGGTACGCTGGTGTATATATATAGCTGCTGGTAGGCCCCACCAAAGATTCCTTCTGCCCTTTGTCCCACTCGCCAAACACTCGGGGTTGGATGGTTCTTTCCGAGCTTTTGCCAAGTTCAAAAAGAGCGGGAATTGTGTACAACCTAGTATCCAGCGAGTGGGCTCGGTGGGAGCCAGACCGGTCATACCCGGCGAGTGGGCGCAGTACTCGCCTCAGGGAGTTCAGCAAGCAGTTGTGTTTTGATCGTCTAGATTTCTACCCAAATTACAATCATATGATAAATATATAAGAGCACAAAGCGAAGAACATGTACTGAATCCAACACTGTAACAAAATGTATGCCTTTGTGCATGAAAGATATCTCAAATTCTCCATAATTTAAAATACAATATGTAGAATATGTCCATTATCACTTGTCTAAGATAATTTTTAATTTATCTTTCAAGGGAGTTAACGCTGGGTATCAATCATCAATATAAAACTTATAATAATGATGGTTCATTAGTATTTTTTTCCAATAATCATCTATATCTTAATTTTGATAATAGTGAACTAATGATATTGTAAATACTCATATGATTTTGGCTTTGTTTGAAATCCCAACAGAGCGTCGTTCCGGCAGGGACGAGCTGGAGGCCAGGCGCTTGGGAAGAAACGGCGATCACCCTTTCACAACGGCCGGCGGGGACGAGCTGGATGCACTCCATTTGGGAAAAAAAGGGGCTGTCATTTGGGACCGGGCCGGAGGGGCGGGCGTTTGGGACCGGGCCGGAGGCGCGGGCGTTTGGGAGGGGCCGGAGGCGCGGGCGTTTCGGACGGGCCGGAGGCGCGGGCGTTTCGGACGGGCCGGAGGCGCGGGCGTTTCGGACGGGACGGAGGCGCGGGCGTTTCGGACGGGACGGAGGCGCGGGCGTTTCGGACGGACCGGAGGCGCGGCCGTTTCGGCCAGGCCGGAGGCGCGGCCGTTTCGGCCGGGCCGGAGGCGCGGACGTTTCGGACGGGCCGGAGGCGCGGGCGTTTCGGACGGGCCGGAGGCGCGGGCGTTTCGGAAACCAACGTGCCCTCCCTTCAGCGACTGCCGGTCTGAACAGGTGCACAATGGTCGTTTTACCGCTGGACCTGTGAGCACCGGTCCACCTCCTAGGAACCAAAGAGCAAAGCCACTAGCCGACCTGCTAGTCGCTAGTCCAAAGCTAACAGACTGCATGGTCTGACATCCGAGACCTCCGAGTCTAACCGCCCAGACCGCGCGGACAAACTGCCCAGGCTGCCACTTTCACTTCAATAATTTCAACACTCCCCCTTGAAGTGAGAAGTGGAAACCAGCCCTAGCAGTCCCCGTAGCTGAGAAAATGGCCCCTTTGACAGTGACTTTGTGAAGATATCTGCGATGTTGTCCTCGCTCCACACATGTCCAACCACAAGAGATTCCTCCAAAACCTTCTCTCGAATGAAATGGTGCTCAATCTTTATGTGCTTGGTCCGCACGTGACAAACTGAATTATTAACCAGTTAAAGGCACTCTCATTGTCACCGCGTATTAGAGTATGATTGTGCACTTCTTCGTAGACGTCCTCTACTATCCTCCTAAGCCAGATGGCTTCCCGCGATGCCAAGGCAGACGCCTTGTATTCTACTTCTGTAGTAGAGACAGACACTGAATCTTGATTTTTTTCTGCTCCAAGAGACACTAGCTGATCCACATATGAAAACATAACCAGATGTTGACTTCCGGTCGTCTGAATCTCCCCCATAATCAACATCAGTAAAGCTGTGCAGGATAAACCCTGTGTCTCTCCCATAAAGAAGACTCATGTCAAAGGTGGACTTCACATACTTCAGGATGCTCCTTGCCGCCATCAGATGAGGCTTCTGAGGTTCTGTCATGTACCGACTTACTCGGCGTACATCATAAGCAATGTCTGACCTCGAGCCAGAGGGGTTATTTATGTTTTTATTTATGTTCTTTATTTACAGCATGTGTAATATTCCTCGGTCCGCCTCCATATATAGAGAGCCTTGTGCTCTTTGCGATCAATCGAATTATTATTTCATTTCCTCCAACAAAAAAAAGAAATAAAATAACAAGGTCATCAACAAATCTAAACAGTTAAGTTTTCCGAACTCCGATCTTCAACCGTCCGGTGGCCTTAACTGGCGACTTTAAAAGGAAAATAGTCCGTCACGCTTAGAGGTGGGCATAAAAAACCACAAATCGCAAAAACCACTCGAGCCGTACAAACCACACTGATTTTTAAACCACACCGCATAGTTTAAGTGCGGTGCGGTTTTGAAATTTTATAAACCGCCCGCGGTACGGTGCGGTTTTCAAATCTTCAAAACCGCAAACACCACACCACACTGACTATTTTGCGTACTTTGAAATATTTATAAATATGTGGCATATCACATTTTTTGTTATCGAGTAATATACCAATTTGACAATTACACTCTACAATTACAACTCTAACAACCAAATTCATGACTAACTCTGCTCTTAGTGCCTAAGCTGACTATTCATTCTCCAATATATGTACTGCTAGTTATTTCATGATAATATAACTAGTTATTTCATGATAATATAACTAATTATTTCATGATAATATTACTAGTTATTTCATGATAATATTCCAGCTCGTTGTTTTTTTTCTTTTATATATGACTCATGACAACTATGAACTAGTGTATCTACAAAATATCTTAGACAATTTTTGAATTTCAAGAGTGAAAACTACCAAACTCATCGATGATAATGAGTAGTTCATAACATAAAACATGTCATATACAAAAAGTAACGAAACACGTTAAATTGATCAGCGTACCATAAATGAGACGTTAGATAAAGGCTTGATTAACACATTGTACATGTCAATTAAAAAACATAAAAAAACGTATAATAAATACTTGAAATAAAAAATATAAACTATTTAAATAATAATCAATATTGATATATTCATTTCTTCTAATAATTATTGAAAAAATGAACATAATGAACTTTTTTTTAACTTTTTCCGATCGTTCTGACTAGCAGAAGAAGAATAGATCTCAGTCATTTTAATATATAATGGAGTAGTATGCATCCGTTGCTATTCCACATAATTCTTCTGGATTGGAGGCACCACAGAGCATTCTCATGTACCTGCCCTCCCCCCACAATGACCCCTACGAGTTTCTCAAAATCCAATACTTGATGTCATCCGATGTTTGTCCATATCCCATCACTGTCACTTCATGATCCACCTTCGTACCGCAGTTTTGGGCAAACAGTCCCCAAGAAAGAAATAAAAAATAATAATTTTAACAGAGTTATGGTGATGAAATCTTAATCAACTAGTAAAAGTGAACAAGCAGATTGTTTGAGATACTCCGCTGTAGTGGTCGAAATCGGGACAATTTGAGTTAATGCCTACGCATACAAGCTGATTTACTTTAAGTAGAGAATCTTCATTTTCTGGAGCCTTTTTATAACCATCAATGAACATCAATGAACTATTTTTCTATTTGAACCAACAACACGAGTATTTAATGATTTTTAGAAAAGAAATATTTGACGAATGCAATCACGCAACTTTTGAAATTAGAATTAATTATATCTTGACGGCACATTTTCCTTCTTTTGCCTTATATGGATACTCAGCTTCAAATATAATTCTGTTTGTTTGAATGAAGTCAAAGGCACGGTCATCGGAGCCGTCACGACAACTGCGGTTCTTCTTGTTGCAGTCAACTAGATGCTGCACCGACAGAGAAACCAGTTTCTTTCTCCTAATTTGATAGATTCCCTGCACCGCTGCAACCGCCGAGAATGCCCAGCAGCACACTGGATATGCATGTATAGAAAATGCACAATTGATGAATTTTTCAAAAATAAGATAAGAAAATATAAGAGATATTATACCATAATTGTTTTGGTCTCTGATATGGTTAACGACGTCGTTTTCGCGCCAGTCAACGGAGATGGGCAGACTGTTGATGTCGAGACTCTCATAATCGAAGAAGGGTTGGCCATCGGGATCGGTGACGTGGTGGGAGTGAATGTCAGAGCCGGCGGTGAACATGATATGAAATCAATATATATATATATATATATATATATATATATATATATATATATATATATATATATATATATATATATACCGCACGGGCTACGCCCGTGCTCGATGCTCTCGGGCGGCCTTAGGCCGCATCAGGCGGGCTTCGCCCGCCTGCACACCCGAACCATCAAGTACTCACTTCTAATATTAATTTATATTTTTTTACGGCTATTTTGAGTACTCATATGTATATATTGCGGGCACTGCCCATCTTGAAGTGTGTGCATCCCGCAACGACGCATCGAGCACGGGAGAAGCCCGTTCGGATATTAATTTATATATATTTTTAATTAGTTTAAATGCTTTATTTATTAAATTTAAAAAATTTTAAAAAAAAACGAAACACGCGATCACCGACCTAAATTTTTTAGTTATAAATTATCTCTCTCTTGCATCTATCTCTTCCTCTCTCATCTGCCGCCCTTTTCTCTCTTTTCCCACCCTCTCTCCTCTCTCCCTCCATCTGTTTCTCTCTCCCACCGCCTCTCTCTCCATCCATTTCTTTCTCCCTCTGTTTCTCTCTCTCCATCTGTTTCTCTCTCCCACCGCCTCTCTCTCCTCTCTCCATCTGTTTCTCTCTCCCCACTCTTTTCTCTCTTTCCACTTAAATGTCGGGGCCCACCGCACTATTCCTCTCCCCACTCCTCTCTCTGGCCCCCTCTAAATCTCCCTCCTCTATACGATTTTAACAAAATAAACAACTCCCCTATATCACAAAAACATTAAATAAATTC
This sequence comes from Platanthera guangdongensis, assembly GCA_039583875.1. Lineage (NCBI taxonomy): Eukaryota > Viridiplantae > Streptophyta > Magnoliopsida > Asparagales > Orchidaceae > Platanthera > Platanthera guangdongensis. Next base: position 11,640,861 of record CM077147.1, on the reverse strand, counting down.
TCTTTTCCCACCCACCGCACTCTCTCATCTCTCTCTTCAATCATTCCTGCCAAATTTCTGTCCTTCACCGTGAGTAGCTTTATGATCCCTAGAATTTTTTATTTGTTTAATAATAAAAGATTTGATGGTTGATGTTTAATGAATTCAGATCTAAGGATTAAAATAGTTTCAATGAATTTATATTTCATAAGATTCATACTTCTATATATAGTAGGATATATATATATATATATATATATAAAGAAACAATCACTGTCAGGGGGTGTTGTTCCTTGGATGAATGGATTCGTGCAACACGCAGAGGGTCGGCAAAAGGGAATGTGAAGGCGATGATGAACGGGTTGTTTGTAAGGGCTCGGTTGGGATGAGACGAGAGCGCCGGAGTAGCTCCGGAGAGGGGAAAGGAGGGGGAGGAAGACGGGGAAGAAGAGATACCAAGAGGTTAACGAAAAAATAAAACCAATTTCATTCAATGACTCTGCTTATATTATAGGCCAGGATTTTGACCGTTACAGTAAAAAAAAATAACAAAACCTACTTAATACAGTCTGATTGGACACTACACCTCGATTAGCTAAAACTCTAAAAGCGAACAGGAGGATGCCACTTGGGGCTATCAGATAATTGGTTAATCTAACATGCATTAAATCTGGCCCTCTACCTGTCGAGCCGTAACATTGTTTCCGAAGACGTTGCTTGTTTATCTGGAGTTGGTGGCCGAGTTCCAGGTGTGCTATCGGTGGTTCGCGTCGGTGTCGGCGTCCACACAGCTGTTCGGTTGACGTCCACACAGCTATTCAGTTGATCGTGCACTCTGCTAATGGCTCACCAGTTTCGGCCGGAGGAAGAGGAGCGGCGGCAGAGGAATGCTGCAGAAGACTGTTTGATTCGCTGGTGTGTGCTCGAAGTAGTGGAGGGAGAGGAGCGGCGGTAGAGAAACAGAGCCGGGAAGAGAGACGAGCTAATACGATCTTTAAAAAATTAAAAAAACTATTAAAGCCTGATGTAGTTAATGCTCTAGGGTTTATTCCATTATGGCATGTTTGACGGCAAACAAAAAAAATCAATGAGACCTTTATTAATATAATGTCATTCATATGGTTGGTCACAGATTGACCAAACATAGTATATGTTGTAGCGAATATATATTGACTGTGCATGCTTACCGGAAATATATCATTAATTTGTGAATTGAGTACATAAACAAAAAAAAACATAATGTATAATAAATTATTTGAAATAAAAAATATAAAACTATTTAAATAATAATCAATATTGATATTCATTTCTTCTAATAATTATTTAAAAAATGAACATAATGAACTTTTTTTTTAACTTTGCCCGATCGTTCTGACTAGCTGAAGAAGAATAGATCTCAGTCACTTTAATATATAATGGGGTAGTATGCATCCGTTGTTATTCCACATAATCCTTCTGCATTGGAGGCATCACAGAGCATTTTCATGTACCCGCCCTCCCCCCACAACGGCCCCCATGAGTTTCTCAAAATCCAATATTTGATGTCATCCGATGTTTGCCCATATCCCACCACTGTCACTTCATGATCCACCTTCGTACCGCAGTTTTGGGCAAACAGTCCCTGAGAAAGAAAAAATAATAATAATTTAAACGGAGTTATGGTGATGAAATCTTAATCAACCAGTAAAAGTGAACAAGCAGATTGTTTGAGATACTCCGCAGTAGTGGCCGAAATCGGGAGAATTTGAGTTAAAGCTTACGCATACAGGCTGATTTGCGACCACTTTAAGTAGAGAATCTTTATTTTCTGGAACATTTCTATAACCATCAACGAACATCAATGAACTGTTTTTCTATTTGAACCAACGACACGAGTATGTCGTGATTTTTAGAAAAAATATTTGACGAATGCAATCACGCAACTTTTGAAATTAGAATTAATTATACCTTGACTGCGCATTTTCCTTCTTTTGTCTTATATGGATACTCAGCTTCAAATGTAATTCCGTTTGTTTGGATGAAGTCAAAGGCACGGTCACCGGAGCCGTCACGGCAACCACGGTTCTTCTTGTTGCAGTCAACTAGATGCTGCACCGACAGAGAAACCAGTTTCTTTCTCCTAATTTGATAGATTCCCCCCACCGCTGCAACCTCCGAGAATGCCCAACAGCACCCTGGATATGCATGTATAGAAAATACACAATTGATGAATTTTTCAAAAAATAAGATAAGAAAATATAAGAGGTATTATACCACAATTGTATTGGTCTCTGATATGGTTAACGACGTCGTTTTTGCGCCAGTCAACGGAGATGGGCAGACTGTTGATGTCGAGACTCTCATAATCGAAGGAAGATTGGCCTTCGTGGTTGGCGGTGCGGTGGGAGTGAATGTCAGAGCCGACGATGAACATGATATGAAATCAAATAAATAAATATATATATATATAGATATATATATATATATATATATATATATATATATATATATATATATATATATATATATATATATATATATATATATATATAGATATATAGATATATATATACATATATATATACAGAAACAATTAATGTCAGGGGGTGTTGTTCCTTGGATGAATGGATTCGTGCAGCACGCAGAGGGTCAGCAGAAGGGCATGTGGAGGCGATGATGAACAGGTTGTTTGTAAGGGCTCGGTTGGGATGAGACGAGAGTGCTAGAGTAGCGCCGGAGAGGGCAAAGGAGGAGAGAGGAAGCCGGGGAAGAAGAGATAACAAGAGGTTAACGGAAAAATAAAACCAATTTCATTCGCTGACTCTGCTTATATTATAGGCCAGGATTTTGATCGTTATAGTAAAAAAGAAAAAAAAAACAAATAACAAAACCTACTTAATACAGTCTGATTGGAGACTACAGCTCGATTAGCTAAAACTTTAAAAGCGAACGGGAGGATGCCACTTGGCGCTATCAGATAATTGGTTAATCTGGCATGCATTAAATCTGGCCCTCCACTTGTTGAGCCGTAACATTGTTTCCGAAGACGTTGTCTGTTTATCTGGAGTTGGTGGCCAAGTTCCAGGTGTGCTATCGGTGGTTCGCATCGGTGTCGGCATCCACGCAGCTGTTCGGTTGATCGTGCATTCGGCTAATGGCTCACCAGTAGCGATCAGAGGAAGAGGAGTGACGGCAGAGGAATGCTGCAGAAGACCGTTTGATTCGTTGGTGTGTGCTCGGAGTAGGGGAGGGAGAGGAGCGGTGGTAGAGAAACAGAGCCAGAAAGGGAGACGAGCTAATACGATTTTTAAAAAATTTTAAAAACTATTAAAACCCGCTGTAGTTAATGCTCTAGGGTTTATGCCTTTATGACATGTTTGGCGACAAACAAAAAAAATCAATCAGACCTTTGTTAATATAATATCATTCATATGGTTGGTCACGGATTGGACAAATATAATATATGTTGTAGCGAATATACATTGACTGTGCATGCTTACTAGAAATATATCATTAATTTGTAAATTGAGTACATAAACAAAAAAAACATAACGTATAATAAATTATTTGAAATAAAAAATATAAAACTATTTAAATAATAATGAATATTGATATTCTTTTCTTCTAATAATTATTTTAAAAATGAACATAATGAACTTTTTTTAACTTTGCCCGATCGTTCTGACTAGCTGAAGAAGAATAGATCACAGTCACTTTAATATATAATGAGGTGGTATGCATTCATTGTTATTCCACATAATCCTTCTGGATTGGAGGAACAAAAGAGAATTCTCATGTACCCGCCATCCCCCCACAACGGCCCCCAAGACTTTCTCAAAATCCAATACTTGATGACATCCGATGTTTGCCCATATCCCACGACTGTCACTTCATGATCCACCTTCGTACCGCAGTTTTGGGCAAACAGTCCCTGAGAAAGAAATAAAAAATAATAATTTTAACGGAGTTATGGTGATGGAATCTTAATCAACCAGTAAAAGTGAATAAGCAGATTGTTTGAGATACTCCGCAGTAGTGGTCGAAATCAGGACAATTTGAGTTAATGCCTACGCATACAGGCTGATTTGCGACCACTTTAAGTTGAGAATATTCATTTTCTGGAACCTTTCTATAACCATCAATGAACATCAATGAACTATTTTTCTATTTGAACCAACGACACGAGTATGTCATGATTTTTAGAAAAAAAATATTTGATGAATGCAGTCACGCAACTTTTGAAATTAGAATTAATTATACCTTGACGACACATTTTTCTTCTTTTGCCTTATATGGATACTCAGCTTCAAATGTAATTTCGTTTGTTTGGATGAAGTCAAAGGCACGGTCACCGGAGCCGTCACGGCAACCGCGATTCTTCTTGTTGCAGTCAACTAGATGCTGCACCGACAGAGAAACCCGTTTCTTTCTCCAAATTTGATAGATTCCCTCCACCGCTGCAATCGCCGAGAATGCCCTGCAGCACCCTGGATCTGCATGTATAGAAAATACACAATTGATGAATTTTTCAAAAATAAGATAATAAAATATAACAGGTATTATACCACAATTGTCTTGGTCTCTGATAGGGTTAACGATGCCGTTTTCGCGCCAGTCAATGGAGATGGGCAAACTGTTGATGTCGAGACTCTCATAATCGAAGGAGGGTTGACCATCGTGGTCGGCGACGCAGTGGGAGTGAATGTCAGTGCCGGCGGTGAACATGATATGAAATCATATATATATATATATATATATATATATATATATATATATATATATATATATATATATATATATATATATATATATATACGAGCATCTTCGCACGGGCTACGCCCGTGCTCAATGCTCTCGGGCGGCCTTCGGCCGCATCAAACGGGCTTTGCCCGCCTGCGCACGGTCTTCGCCCGTGCTTGATGCTCCGGCAGTTGTACACAAACTATACCCACACAGAAATACAAATGCACACAAATATAGTTTTTGAAACTGCAATTTGTTTGCAGCTTGATGTATTGCGTAGATGTTAGGATATGCAAATCACATCACACAAATTAGACAATCAGAGGTTCAAAAGAATAATTCAACCAATAATTATCTGATGCAATAAAGAAGTTAGCATGTCGTAATAAAAATTAAGCAGCCGCTACAATTTCCACAGTTATATATAACCAAATGCACAATAAAATATATATATATATATATCTATAACTAAGCTATGGTGCATGCTTTTTGTCTGTTCAGGGCCATCAAAATGTTGCAATTATGGCATAATATACCTTCTTTAGCTCTGTCAAAAGAAAAAATTTCAGCAATGTACCCCAAGAAATATACACAGTTGAAATTATGCCATGTTTAGCTCGTACGAAGATGCTCGTACTAAGAAAAAATGAACCTGATTTAGCTGTTACTTGAAGCCAAAAGCAAAGAAAAAACAGTTCTCTGTCTCGTCCTAAAGTCTTTATTGAACAAATTGGTTTAAGATTCGTGAGCAAATTGGTGTCCGAAAAAATCCCCTATCAAATATTAAACACTAAGAGATACATTAGGTACACTTGTGTTGTAAAGAACTTGTTATTAAAAAAAATCATTGAATAAATTAAAGAAAAGGTAAAAAGAAGATAACCGTGTAGTTACAGAGTCCGGGGGGTTTGATGAGTGTGCGACATCTTCGGTCGGCGCAAGCAGAATCCAAGCAGCTCTTTTTTCAGTAAAAAATCCATTCGGTTATAATGTGAGCAGTTTTTGGTGATATCTAAAAAAATTCCAAGCAGCTCATTTTGAGTTGAGTAATAAAATCCATTCGGTTATAATTCCAAATTTTTGTTGATCTCATTTTAAGAACTTCATTCATTTTTATGTTTAAAACATACAAATTCAGTATTACATCAAAAAACTATAAAATATGTAATGAAGAAGCCTTAAATTCGCAAGGTGAATGGTTTCAAAGGGTATATTGCACAGTTTGTTGTGTAGATATTATCAGTGAAGGGATTCAAAGTGTGCATGTAGCCTCAACATGCCGTATGTGGTACATAGATATGCGTCTACTGCTATTAATGGCAGAAACACCGAATATTTTTTGCATACCCATCTATAAACAATTCACGCAAAACCACATACTTCTAAGCTGACTACCCCTGTGCTTGGTGCTATTGGGGATTTGAGAGTTGATGGCTTCCATTTTGAGAGGACCGTAGTCTGCTATACATGAGATATTACAAAGAAATAAGCATCTATAGAGAATTATAGAGCATCAAAATGGACATAAAGCTTTAAAGATCATGCACAGGATCATATAATGCACCATATTCTAATATCTCACAATTTTCGGTTCTAAGCAACCATATTGTTTGTGTGTGGTTTCATATAGTTTGTTTTTAGTAACTCTAATCTGATATACCTTCTATCCATTACTCTAAAATCCCCAATGAGACCAGTCATTTGTTGATGACAGAGATAGAGTTGAAAGTAAAACAAAATTTATGTTACTAAGCAGTGATTCTTACAGTAATGCATGACTATGTTAAAAATTACCAATAACAACATAAATAATCAGCAATCAGAGGTGATGTGTAGCTGTAGAGGTGTAATTTCACAGTTCATATTTTTTTCAACCCCACAGAAATCGATATGGTGACATAGAAATTGGGGAAAGAGCCAAGTAAACCTTGCTGGAACAGAGGTAGGTTAGAGAGTAGCTCAGTGCAGAGGAGGAAGAAGCTGGCCCTTACAGTGAACTGCAATGCAAATACGTCAGAAAAATAGCATCGTGAGGAGGACGATAAGGAGTCGGAAGCAACGAAGAGAGGGAGAGGAGGCAGCATTTAAACCTGGAAAGTCGACCAGATGTTCGATGCAATAGTGAAGGTGAGTGGAAGCGGGGCAGGAGCGGTTCCTGACTGACACAGGCAGGCGGTAATCGGAAGGGGTAGACGGGAGCTGCGAAGGTAAAAAGCGTGAAGCAAGATAAAAACAGGAGTGATTGAGGAGGAAGATAAGTAGGAGTAACGGTTGCCTGCGAGAGGACACGCGGGGGGAAGGCGGTGTCGACCGAGCGTAGCGCGGATTAACCGTAGCGGTAGCGGCGACATGCTGAAGCGGCGAGGCCACCGTTCGCGGCACGCGGCACGCTGCAGGATCACGTGGCACTCGGCGGATTCAGCGGCTAGCGCCTGGGAGAGCGACAGGGGGGGGGGGTATCCGGGGGTAAGCGGCGGGCGTTGTTTCTTGCAGTAAGCGGCGAGGGTTAAAACCGCGTGTTTGATTTTTCCGTGCGCCGCGGTTAACTTGCAGAGGATGCAGAGGAAGTAGGCGGAAGGGGTTATTTGCGAGACTGCCGGCGTGACGGAGAGAAAAGAATACCCTTATTAATAGTGTATATATATATATATATATATATATATATATATATATATATATATATATATATATATCTTTATTATATAATACAATAGGCATATTTGGAGCCCACCATGAAACTCATCTGAACCGTCCGATCAAGCTCCATCATCCAGTTTTGGAGCTCACGGGCAGGGCCATCGCCGGCGGTGGCCTTGTCCGCTCGCCGCCGGACAACCCCCGACGGGTTCGTCGGAGGCCGGCGAACCCGCCGATGGGCGTCGGGCAGGCCGCCGGCGACAGAGGAGGGCAGCCTGCGTGAGCAGGCCAAAGCGGGGGGGGGGGATTTTGGGTTTTTTTTTCATTTTTTATATAATTATTTATTAAATTATAATTTCATTTAAAAATAACAATTATTTATTAAATTATTTAATTATTTAAATTTTGCCCGGGGCGGGCGAAGCCCGCCGGGGGGTCAAGCGGGCGAAGCCCGTTCGAAGATGCTAGTATATATATATGTATATATATATGTATATATGTATATATATATATATATATATATATATATATATATATATATATATATATATATATATATATATATATATATAAACGATCACTGTCAGGGTATGTTGTTTCTTGGATGAATGGATTCGTGCAGCACACAGAGGGTCAGCAGAAGGGCATGTTGAGGCGATGATGAATGGGTTGTTTGTAAGGGCTCGGTTGGGATGAGACGAGAGCGTCGGAGTAGCGCCGGAGACGGGAAAGGAGGAGAGAGGAAGCCGGAGAAGAAGAGATACCAAGAGGATAACGGGAAAATAAAACCAATTTCATTCAATGACTCTGCCTTATATTATAGGCCAGGATTTTGACCGTTTCAGTAAAAAAGAAAAAATAAATAACAAAACCTACTTAATACAATTTGATTGGATACTACACCTCGATTAGCTAAAACTCTAAAAGCGAACGGGAGGATGCCACTTGACGCTTTCAGATAATTGGTTAATCCGACATGCATTAAATCTGGCCGTCCACTTGTTGAGCCGTAACATTGTTTCCGAAGACGTTGCCTGTTTATCTGGAGTTGGTGGCCGAGTTCCAGGTGTGCTATCGGTGGTTCGCGTCGGTGCCGGCGTCCACGCAGCTGTTCGGTTGACGTCCACGCAGCTGTTTGGTTGATCGTGCACTCAGCTGGTGTGTGCTCGGAGGAATGCTGCAGAAGACTGTTCGATTCGTTGTTGTGTGCTCGGAGTAGGGGAGGGAGAGGAGCAGCGGCAGAGAAACAGAGCCAGGAAGAGAGACGAGCTAATACGATTTTTAAAAAATTAAAAAAAACTATTAAAGCCCGCTGTAATTAATGTTCTAGGGTTTATGCCTTTATGACATATTTGGCGGCAAATAAAAAAATGAGACTGGCGGCTGGCGGTGAAAAGGCTGTCACCACCAAATTTACTGGCGGTGAAAAGGCTATATACAAACTTTCACTATATACAAAACAGTACAAATCAGAAATTGTTATCCGTAAACAAAATTGTTATATACAAACCAGTTCAAAAATTAAAAAAAAAAAGTTTTTCTTTTGTAAACACCATATCATACTAAAACAAAATTAATGAATTCATTAGATAGACATTACAAACTTTTTAAAATTCAAGATATAAATAAGTAGTGCATTGAAACCCAAAAAATTTATGCGGGATTTGTCATTTCTTTCGATCAAATTCATTAGATAGACATTACAAACTTTTTAAAATTCAAGATATAAATAAGGAGTGCATTGAAACCCCAAAAACTTATGCAAATATGTCATTTCTTCCGATCAATAACGTCAATAGATTAGTTCCTGCAATAAAAATAAAAAATTAGACACGTTTGAAATGTATCCAAATACATTAAAACATAATTTAAGCGTGCAAAAAATTCTAACATTTTGACTTAGAAAACTTCATTATATACTTATGATGAACTTCAAGAAAACTAAATACTTATGATGAACTGTTGTTATTTTATTGATTAGATGATGCAGGTGAACTAGCCAGAAGTCGGAATGCAGATATAAAAATAAGAATGATAAACAAAATAATTATGCAAATAGTCCAATATCGTGGCATGCTGTGCTTGTAGTGGTCTTAAGCAGGATAGCTGAGTCAGATTACCATGAGTCTGTAGCCAAATCTGGTTTGTCAAATAAGATGTCCTCACCATCAAATTATATTATGCAAACCCTAAACCCTAAATCAGAAGAGGGTTCTCCCCATCACCACCGGTAGAGAAGACAAGATGTCCTCATCTAGAGGAGGAGTGCCTGGTATCGGGGGAGAGAAGAAAGAACAGAATACCAAGATCAAATACCTAGGGAGATGTCTGGAAGAGGAAGGGCGTCAGGGTTGCCGTCGGAGGAATAATTCGGGCCGAAATCTCCTCGTCTGTAGGAGGAGTGCCGACGGGCTTGCCATCAAACGGGTCACCGGCGAAATTCGAGGCCGCCATTGTTGACGGAGGTGGAAAATCGGGGGAAACGGAGGGGGAAATCGGGGGAGACGGGCGCCGAGCGGAAGCGGAGCGGAAGCGAGACCGGAAGCGGGCTAGGGTTGGAATGAGAGAATAACTTAGTTTTAGGGTTTTAAATGGTTTGTGTATAGTATATAAAAAATACCTAAAAATTCAAAAAATTGGTTTGTATATAGCCAATGTTAGTTTGTCTATAACAACGCCTATAAAAAAATGAGACTGGCGGCTGGCGGTGAAAAGGCTGTCTCCGCCAAATTTACTGGCGGCTGGCGGCTGCTGGTGGAAAGGCTGTCACCGCCAAATTTACTGGCAGCGCTGTTTTTTAATGCCATTACAAAATAATTTTAAATAAATTTTAATTAAAATATATTTATCATTAATAAATATTTTGAGTTTAATAAATTTTCTTTTAAAAAATGATGTTAACGTTAGCTTTTTTGGAAAAGGAGTTCGGGAAACGAAAGGAAAACTTTTAGCTGCACTTTATTATTCTTCTCTTTAATGTAAAATATAATGATAATTTCATTTAGCATGAATAGATGAAGGCATTAGTCGCTAAATTTAACGTTTTTATGTTACTGCAACCCATTGATAGTTGTACCTAAAAAAGATAATGGTACCCATAATTGATATTTATACTCATACATAAAATCTTAAGAAAATTAATTTTGATGTCATATTTTTATAAATGAACAACACAGTCATTGAACTCCCAAAAAAATCTAATGTTTTCATACAATTTAAAAGACAAACTATGAAAATGAACATTGCATAGAACATGTTAATATCTTCATAAGTAAAATTTGAAGTGACATTAAATTTTCCTCAGCATCAAAATATCATTTTCTGTCAAAATGAACTTCACCTATAAGAACAAATGATTTAAATTAGCATTGTAAATTTAAAACAACAAATATATTTTGTACAATGAATTTATTTAAATTCACATATCTCACCACTTAAATTAGTCGTGTAACATACAGAATGTCTCATTCTTCTGCTACTTGTTCATGAAATGTTCGCCACACCTGAAATATATGAGGTAATGAGCATTCATCTTTCATCCTCTATAAAACGAAGTGATTTTCATTTCTAAATCACATATGAATTGTCAAAACATTACGGTGTACATGCACTTGACATAGAATATTTTTTGTTTGCAAGAAAACAACTTCTATTGCATTCATCAATTCAAGCTCCCGATCCGTCACAAAGACATTATGATGCGCATTCTTATCGAAGTTAAGCTTGAAACATTCAAGGGCTCATTTATAGCTGGCTTCATTCTCGTTAGACATATAGGCAAATGACGACGACGGAGGTTACCCCCGTAACGGACGACGACTGTGGCTTCATCCTTGTTGGGTATTGTATCCACGATTACCTAGATTTGAGGAAGCCCCCTGTCAAGCTAAGATGAATTCACAATGTATTTGATAAATTCTTTCAAGTTGTACTTGCAGTCTCTCCACGCTAAGTGCACACCAATGTCAGGGTGCAGTAGGTCAATATACACGGGTCTGCACGACGTAATCCCTCGTTGAGCAGATCAGTGTGTTGGCCTATGTGTACTCTCTCTATTGGAGCGCACTTACTTTCAAGTACATGGCCGCTCATATGCAAGAGAAGACAAGGAGCATGGAGGATCAAGGAGCAGCTCCTAGGTGGAAGACGAAAAATCGTCCAAGGCAATTTCGACGAGAATCACCAAGTGATTCTCGCCGAATCGGCGAGAATCACTAAGTGATTCTCGCCGAATCGTCGAGAATCGTCAGTGATTCTCGCCGACTCCTTCTGGCCATCTCAAAATGGTGCCAAGTGAGATTCGGCGAGAATCACTTGTAATTCCCGCCGAACCAGTGGTCAAGCAGCCCATGAATACCAAGTCCAATTCGTTGAGAATCGACAAGTGATTCGACGAGAATCACAAACGATTCTCGACGAATCGACGAGAATCACTTGGTGATTCTCGCCGATTCGTCGAGAATCGTTTGCGATTCTCGCCGATTTTTACTTGGCGTTTTCTCAGAATGCTGCTGAACCGGATTCTGCTTCTGGATTTGTTTGAACCGGATTTTGGGGATTTCATTTGTGGGTCCCTCAAACGGTCATATTTGAGAATCCTACAGTATTTATACACAGGTATTTTGAACAGTAAATGAACGGAGAAAGAGGCCGAGCACGTAACCCTAAATTCGCGAAATCGCTCCGCTCCGCCGCCGCCGCTCGCGTCAAGTTGTCGCCACCGCTGATCGATCTTCTTCCCGATCTCCGGTGACAGTAGCTTAGCAAGGCTTGAGTCTCACGCGTCTATCCAGAGATCCTTTGTCTCTTGATTTGTTGATCGGAAACACTTCCCATCCGAATCGATCGAGACGACCGATCCTCGTGTGACCGTTGGTAGACCGAGCTTGCTTCGCAACGAAGTTTGGATCTCCAAGTTCAGCAGCTGCTCTTCATCGTAGCCGCCGATCCCGAAGCTAGCCGCCGCTCGTGTGCCGCCGCCGGTTCCGGGGAAATCCTCTCCAAGAGAGACCAAGGTCGTAGACTCTTCATCGACTTCAAGAACACGTCGTCGAACAAAGAGGAACACCGGAGTCTCCAAGAGAAGTTTGTATCACGTGTACATTCTACTTTTATTTTATTGTAAAGGAACTTTTGTTCCGTATTGTAAGGGTTGGGTGCAACCCGATTTGTGAGAGTGTTGACTCTCACGTGTGGAAGGGCTCCTTCCGTTAGTGCAGGGATTGGATTTCAATCCCGTTGGTGAAGTGACCGAGTCGTCCCTGGTTGGGGAGATAGGTCGAAGGGGGAAAGTGGATGTACCCAAGTCGGGGAACCACTATAAATTTGCTGTGTTTTCTGTGTGCTGTGTTTGTTGTTTTTATTGTGCAGGTACATCTGTAAATTCCGCAAAAGAACCACACGTCACCTATTCCCCCCCATAGGTGCACATAGCCGACACTAGGTGGACTTTCAAGTGGTATCAGAGCCAGGTTACTCTTCAAAAAGGTTAACACCTTGAGTAGAATCCTGCCACCAGTGTCAGAAGCATGGATCTGGATTATGACGTATTGCCACTCAAACTCCCTGCATGCACAAAGGATTATTATCCCATCTGGAGGATGAGAGTATTATTTCACCTGGATGCCATCGATCCTCGAGCATCCCTCATCCTGGAAGAGGGTCCGTTTATCCCCATGAAGACCTCCGACTCGGGGATCCAAGTGCCCATGTGCATTGCTGAGATGACAGAGTTGGAACTCTCACTTTTCCAACTGGACCAGAGGATTCGACAAATTATTATGGATGTCTGGTCTGGAGCCTCTCACTCCAGGTTGGAAAAATGTAAAACGGCTAAATCTCTGTGGATGACGATCTCAGAGCTGATGGGGGGGTCAGAGAATGCTGAAATATGCTGCCAATCAGAGGATGAAGCGTATGTGGGAGTCCTCACCTCTGAAGATGAATGCAAGGATCCTTCGGATTGCATCAGAGCTCCAGTATCCTTGTCAGAGACTGAAGAAGATAGTGAGGAAAGCAACTCCGACGAGGACGAAACATTGGTCACTGATTCTAATGACAATAACCCAGATGAGCAGGTATCATCTTCATCCTGTCCCACATTTTTTGACTTTTCTGAAGACAGAAACTGCTCCCCTCCAGAAAATACTGATTCCCTGAAGAGAGCCCTTCAGGAAAGCAATCTACTTGCTGAGGAGCAAGCTCGAGAGATTGCTCGACTGAAGATCTTGTTGGTTCTCCAATTGGCGTCCAACAAGGTCAAGGACTCTAAGATCTCAGCTCTAGAGAATAGTCTAGAAAATGAGAAACGTATAGTATCTAACTTTTCCAAAGTTGATGTTATAAAGAGAAAACAAGAAACCGGGTGGATCTCCCGGATTATCCAGGGATGGAGAAATGGGGAAACGGTGTTCCGACCTCCCACTCCAAGCGGGAAGGCAACTCATCATGCATTCAGGTATGACCACAGGAATAATCGTGGTCACTGCAAGGGTGAATTGTCCCCATGTGGAAACGTCCATAGTGCAAGAGGCGTCATGGCCACCCATGAGGAAATACCTAAGGCTCATTCTGAGCCCTTTGTATTCACGGCCACTGCCACAACAAAGTGTGGATCTGCAGGTCCTAGTTCACAAAAGAATTCTCTCCATTCGAGGACACGGGATAGGGAGAATAGAAGTCATGATGTCAGGCGTCATGGAGGCTCAGCAAGGAAGATGCCTGAAAGAATGGCACCGCCTTCTCGGCCTCATAACGCTCACATCATGCATTCGTTCCACCCTTCATCATGCCTCGACGGAAGAGGAATTTGTGCGACAAGAACATGCCCTATCCCTTTGAGACCTAGGACCGTGACTACATCAGTCACTAGATCAGGTCAAAAACGGCGATACAACATTCACTCTTGCTGGTGCTGCGGCAAAGTGGGACACTTTGCGATTGACTGTTGGCACAATCCCTCTGTGCCCACAGCAAGGGGTTATCCATGTTCTAGGGACAGGGGTAGTCTTCCGGACAGGTTTTCTGAAGGAAGGCAGTTGCGTGCTCATGCTAATAGAAACCTAGGACCCAATATGATTTGGGTTCCTAAGGTAAAGTAATTCTGTTTTGCAGGGTAGTCTAGGTCCCCTTAAATACGATGGGATCTGGACAGTATGTGGCTCAAGGCTTATTTGGAACAAGCGTCTGCAATAACAGATGTGCTACCTGTTGAGCATACTCACTTCAAGCTACTAATATGTTCCATCTGTGGGATTAAAACGATAACTCTCCAAATCCCAGGTAACTTTGATCAGTTCAAGGACTTGTGTCATGATGCATCCTCATTCAAATTAAATATATATATATATATATATATATGTTATCCTTGTGTATAAGTATACTTATGCTCATCATATATGTGTGCACCTTTAAGGAGAGATTACCTCGAGGCATGCAAATCATTACACATCAATAAAAGGTTAACCAAGATATGTCATTGCGAATTTCGACAAATCACAATTGACATCAAAAAGTGTCTGGAGAAGCCTCGCTCAAATCCAAATAGATTGTCGTTATAATAAACATGTATTTATTAATCTTGTGTTAACTTGACACTCGAAGAATTTGAAAATTGTGCAATGCTTCCCAAAGTTTCAAGACAAACATCAATATATATACTCCAAATCCCGCTGACCCATTTTATATCTCGCCAAATTAGACAAATCCCGTCGAATCCCGCCGAAGGAGCTTGCCGACCGCTCGGCTTCCTTAAGAATCCCGACGACTGATATAAATCCCGCCGAAACCGAATCCCTCTCACAGCCGTCGCCCGTTCGCCTTCCTCTCGACTCGCGCAAGAACACACCCGACGACCCTCGCGCAAGAGAACTCCCCAAGACTCGCGCACGGGCACTTCCGCGAACTCGCCGACACCCGCAGCCCTCCGACGCTCTTGTCGACGCCGTCGAATCGCTGCTGTGTGTGACCATCTTCTCTCCGCAAGGTACTAGCAAGGCCGCACCCCACGGGATACTCTTCTCTCCACCGAGGATCTTCCCGAAGCTCGTCAACTCACCTGCGAGTAAGCCCTTAGGTAACCTCCTCCTCAATGGCTCCAAGGCCGAACCCCAAGTGATGTTCTCCTTTTGAATGTTCACTAATGTTTAGAGTCGGGCTTCTTTCTAGATCCTCAATGGCCCCAAGGACGACTGCAGGCTTGATTTCTGGTTGCGAGCTGGTTCGCACTGGTTTTGCTCATGCCTCGGACGAGTTCCGGAACATCATTCTCATGCTGGAAGAAGCCGGACTAACCTTCGTATTGGAGCATCCTTGCAAAGTTTTAGATAAAGAAGTGCTGGAGTTCTTCTCTACCGCAAGGCTTCGAGACAGAGACTCCATCATCAAGAGCAAGGTGGCTGGGACTAAGGTAAAGATGTCTGCCAGTAAGCTAACACGCTACCTGCAGCTTTCAAGTGCGGAGCAGGAAGACTATTTGGAGGACGAGGACAAAGCCAGAACCCTCCTGTTCTGCGGTCTACCCAGAGGCACTCGATCAGTAAAGCGAAAAGAGATGAATGAAGAAGGGAAGCTACTATCTGACATCATAGGAAAAGTACTCATCTGCAAGCCAGGCTCCCATGATCATATCTCCGGAGATATGTTCAAAATTCTCATAGCTGTGGTCTGCAGAAAGAGGTTCAACTGGGGAGAGTTGCTGTTTCAAAAGATCAAGGACACTCTGGGCACTCCAAGCTTCGGCCGCATCATCAGTCTATATCTCAACCAGCTCAACGGAGACAAATTCGACATGAGCAAAGGAGTCCCTCTCCATTACTTGAAAAAGATGGATGCTACTGTGTTTGATCGATGGGAGCGGCGCATCGGACAGCCTGCTGTAGAAGAGCATGAGGAAGTATCTCCCGCAGCCTCCCCCCGTGAAATTCCTGATACCCTGACTGCAGGAATCGAGGGGGAGACTCTACCCTCTCATATGGATATAATATCTGACATCGCCCAGGTGGCCAGGGATGCGGTGGCCGAAGTTAATGAAGAAAGTGAACCTGGGTTGGAGGATGAGGAGGTCCTGAACAGACACACTCAAGGAACTGAAGCTGAAACACTGGAGTCTGCTGATCAAGAAGAGGAAGAAGCTGCTGATGTGGATGAATTTTTGGATGCGGACGGAGAGGACGCTGTGAATGAGGGCCATGAAGTGTTTGAGTCTCCGGATACTGATGAACCTCCTACTGATAAGTCTGCACCAGTGGAGGGGGAGGTAAATAAGGCCACCAACATCCCTCCCATAGAGACTGTGATGGTATCCAGCTCTACTGATGCGTCTGCTGCCGAGCCAGAGCAAGGCCAAGAAGTGCCTCCAGGTATCCCATTACGAGATGACCTAGCCATTCACACTGTCCATATAATTCAGGGCATCGTGAATGAGCTTAAAACCTCTTTTGATAAAGCTCAGAAAACAATGCTGCAAGAGATTAAGACTTCTGAAGATCTCATGCTGAAGAATATGGTGGCAATCAACCATAAGCTAGACGTAATGGAGAAGAAATTCGAAGAAAAATATAACGCGGCCGGCGAAGCTGTCACACTGTTAATGGCCGGATTGAAAAAGGCTACTGATACTCTGGCTGTTGTCAATCAGAACGCACACGTTGTGGCCAACAATATTCAGAAATTTGATGGCAACATGGTCACTTTAAATGCAAATCAGCAGGCCCTAGTCACTGAATTCAGCAAGACAACTAAGCACATTGATGACTCCTTGCACTCATATGCCAATTGCATTGCTGACGAAGCCAAAAAGGGGGAGAAGGAGTATATCGCTAAGCTGGCTGAGCTCCAAGAAAGCATGGATGCAAACTTTGCCCAATCAAGCAAATACGTCTATGAGAGTTGCTGGTGGATGCTACAACAGGCACTGGGCACGTTAGGCGTCGTCCTACCTGACCAACCTGCCGGTGTTCAGGTTCCTGAGACTTCTAAGGCTGCTGAGGAAGTACATATTGCTGAGGATGTAAGTACAAGTGCTGCTGATATTTTCACTGATGAAGCTGACGCTAGGGCCATCTCCAAATCTAAGCTGAGAAGTATGTTTGACCAGGAGGCCTTAGCTAAAGCAAGGGGAAAGAGGAAAGTTCAGGAAGGGACATCAAAGGAGACACCAACTCAAAAGAGGATCAGACTAAGTGAGGAGGATGTAAGAAACGAAAGGTGGAGCCCAGTTTCAAGAAACATCATCCTAGACACCTTCCGGCTGTAAGAAAGAGGAGAGATAAATCGAAATGAAGCATATAGTCAGTATGAATGGGAGACGCACAAAGCATTTGAAGCGAAACGCAACATTTTCTTCAGAAACAACAAGGATCCAGACAAAGTTGCTCCTCCTAGGTACTACCCGAAGCCCAAGGAATACATGGAAAGGCAGAGCAAAAAGTACTTGGCGCAAACTCTTAAGGGTGACGGAGCTAAGGACAAATAGTCATTATTTTATAGCTGGTCACGGTGTATTAAGAACATTTAACAATTATTACTGTCGTGTGAACAATTCTGACTTATAGGTGAGTATATTTCTCTTGGTATATATATATATATTCTTGAATGTGTGAATGACTCAAGTCCTGTTCTGATTGCATTTATTACCTTGTGTTGCATAATTAATTTTAAAATGCTATAATTATTATTTGATAGGTGTTATTCATCTTAGCTAGTAGGGTTTTGGCTTCGTCAAATAGGGGGAGATTGTTGGGTATTGTATCCACGATTACCTAGATTTGAGGAAGCCCCCTGTCAAGCTAAGATGAATTCACAATGTATTTGATAAACTCTTTCAAGTTGTACTTGCAGTCTCTCCACGCTAAGTGCACACCAATGTCAGGGTGCAGTAGGTCAATATACACGGGTCTGCACGACGTAATCCCTCGTTGAGCAGATCAGTGTGTTGGCCTATGTGTACTCTCTCTATTGGAGTGCACTTACTTTCAAGTACAGGGCCGCTCATATGCAAGAGAAGACAAGGAGCATGGAGGATCAAGGAGCAGCTCCTAGGTGGAAGACGAAAAATCGTCCAAGGCAATTTCGACGAGAATCACCAAGTGATTCTCGCCGAATCGGCGAGAATCACTAAGTGATTCTCGCCGAATCGTCGAGAATCGTCAGTGATTCTCGCCGACTCCTTCTGGCCATCTCAAAATGGTGCCAAGTGAGATTCGGCGAGAATCACTTGTAATTCCCGCCGAACCAGTGGTCAAGCAGCCCATGAATACCAAGTCCAATTCGTTGAGAATCGACAAGTGATTCGACGAGAATCACAAACGATTCTCGACGAATCGACGAGAATCACTTGGTGATTCTCGCCGATTCGTCGAGAATCGTTTGCGATTCTCGCCGATTCGTCGAGAATCGTTTGCGATTCTCGCCGATTTTTACTTGGCGTTTTCTCAGAATGCTGCTGAACCGGATTCTGCTTCTGGATTTGTTTGAACCGGATTTTGGGGATTTCATTTGTGGGTCCCTCAAACGGTCATATTTGAGAATCCTACAGTATTTATACACAGGTATTTTGAACAGTAAATGAACGGAGAAAGAGGCCGAGCACGTAACCCTAAATTCACGAAATCGCTCCGCTCCGCCGCCGCCGCTCGCGTCAAGTTGTCGCCACTGCTGATCGATCTTCTTCCCGATCTCCGGTGACAGTAGCTTAGCAAGGCTTGAGTCTCACGCGTCTATCCAGAGATCCTTTGTCTCTCGATTTGTTGATCAGAAACACTTCCCATCCGAATCGATCGAGACGACCGATCCTCGTGTGACCGTTGGTAGACCGAGCTTGCTTCGCAACGAAGTTTGGATCTCCAAGTTCAGCAGCTGCTCTTCATCGTAGCCGCCGATCCCGAAGCTAGCCGCCGCTCGTGTGCCGCCGCCGGTTCCGGGGAAATCCTCTCCAAGAGAGACCAAGGTCGTAGACTCTTCATCGACTTCAAGAACACGTCGTCGAACAAAGAGGAACACCGGAGTCTCCAAGAGAAGTTTGTATCACGTGTACATTCTACTTTTATTTTATTGTAAAGGAACTTTTGTTCCGTATTGTAAGGGTAAGGTGCAACCCGATTTGTGAGAGTGTTGACTCTCACGTGTGGAAGGGCTCCTTCCGTTAGTGCAGGGATTGTATTTCAATCCCGTTGGTGAAGTGACCGAGTCGTCCCTGGTTGGGGAGATAGGTCGAAGGGGGAAAGTGGATGTACCCAAGTCGGGGAACCACTATAAATTTGCTGTGTTTTCTGTGTGCTGTGTTTGTTGTTTTTATTGTGCAGGTACATCTGTAAATTCCGCAAAAGAACCACACGTCACCTATTCCCCCCCCATAGGTGCACATAGCCGACACTAGGTGGACTTTCAATCCTCAATTAATATATTTTTTATACGCACTCCATGATTAATTTATTAAATATTTTCCCACTAACCATGGAGGTTACGTCGGTGGTTACCCATATAACGGACGACGGCGGTCGTGTCGGGATGATCAGACAGTGGAGAGTGCCCACTGCTGACGAGCAGCCATCACGAAGACGGGCGGCCGCCGGAGGAGTCGCGGCCCGCGAGACTTCCGGCTGCGACAAGCAAGGAGTGCGGTTGGCCTTAGAGCCGGCCACTTCATGCAGCCGCGAGGGGCTACCACGAGTTGTGGCTGCCCCTTGCGTCCGCGACCTCATGGCAGCGGGAGGCGGCCTCGGAGTGCGGCAGGGGGGGGGGGTGGTCGTGTGGCGTGGCCACCCCTTATGGCCGAGGGGTGCGGCCGCGGGAGGCGGCGGCGAGGGGAGGCCCCGAGGTGCGGCCGCTCCTTGCGGCCACGGGAGGCGGCAACACCCGCCGGCCAGGAGCCCCCTGGCCCGAGGCGGTAGGCCGACAGGGAGCGGAGGCGGCTGGCCATTTTGGCTGGCCGCGGGTGGTTTGCGTGCATAGTGGGATCCCGAGCGCAGACATCGTACGGATCGCCCGTGCGTTGATTGTTAGAAATTTTCCGTTAAGTGAACTTGACTCATCGAGACGTCTTGATGAAATCGTACGCGAGTTTTGAGTCCATTCAGTCTCCTACGGGCGCGCGTTGTTTTAGTCGCGCGAACGATCGAAGTCTGTGATAGGTGGGCCAGTTCGTCTCGTCATTCAGAGCGTGAATCGGTCTCACCCTTGGCAAATTTTCTTTTGACATGATAATTTAATTTATGAGATTAAAATTTCAGTTTTTATTTTAGGAGTTATTGAGATTTATTAGTCCTAATTTTTGGTAACTCCTAAATAAGGCTCTCCTATTAAAGCCTAAGATTTTATTTCTATCATTGCCATTTTGGAAAAACTGAACAAGGGTGAAAAAAATATCCGATTTCTTTTAGAAACTGTCCGCTTCATCTTCCTCCTCCCAGCCCCGGCGTTCTTCCTTCCGTTCGAGCCGTTGGAGGACGCTGAAATAGGGTATTGTCGCCGGCGATCTTGTGCCTAGCGTGCTGCTCCGCCTTCGTCACCAAGAGAAAGGGCCGATCTAGGTCATTGACGTTCCGATCCAGATCCACCGCCGGCCATAAAGTCATTTTCATTCTCTTTTGGTAACCACTGGACATCCACAACCAGCCTTCATATCGACCGCCATCGCCGACGAGGGAAGAGCAGTTCGGGCCTTCATTTTCCTCTTCCAGAACATAGAGAAGAAGGGCTTTTCTTGTCTGCTTGTTCTGGAGTTAATAACGGTTAACCTGTACGATTCTCATTCAATAAAAGTTTATCATTGTGTTCTTTTTCATATGCTGGAACCTTGAGCGTCTGGATCCAACTTTCCAGAAGGAATTGTTTTTAGATTTTTGGGGTTAAATCTTCCAGCCTTATAATACTAGAATTTTACTTCACTCATTAAACTAGTGATTGTTGAGACTCATATGTCCTGATGTATTTATATACATTACTTTGGTGCTAACTCCTTTTGTTGTAGAGATCCAAGTCTAGTCTCTTTCTTACATGTTTGCGGACTCCGTTAACGTTGCGGACTTCATACGGAAAAACACCTCGACGTTGTTGGGAATGTCTGCCATCATGAAGCACGAGCAAGAGTCCAAGAACGGTATAAATTAATTCCGCAATTCAGTAACTGTTTATTCAAGCTCATTTTTATTTTTGGTGTTCTTAATTTAGAAAATAGATTTAGTACAAACTCCATTTTGAAACTAGTTGTGTTTGGTTAATCGATCCTATAGGCTTATGTGTCATTGCGATTTGTCAGAAAAATTTGATAATATTAATTTGCCGTAGCGATACATACACCATAAAGTTTCATAACAGTTGGTATCAGAGCCAGGTTAACCTAAACCTACTAGTCTCCTTCATAATTTGGAGTAAATTATTTTTCTAATTAATTCCATTAAGAATACTATTTTCAAAAAAAACTCATTAAGTATTTTGAGAGAAATAAAATTAGGGATTGAAACTTAAAGTGCTTTCATTAATCATTCCCTGACAACACTTCATGTTTTTTGTAGACGATTGATTGCCCACACGTCATTAAGCTAAGGAACACGATATTAATTTAGGGCAATATTCAGATATCCCGGTGTGAAAGGGTCTCGTGAATTGATAAGAATTGTAGCCGCCAAAGTGGCCCTTTCGAGTTGATTTGTGAGATTACGGTTTCACCTGTTTTAGGGAGTTCTCTGAGACTGGTGCGCAATCATTCACCCAAAGGTGGTGCTTGCGCAATAGGTTCAGAGGGTTACACGGGGACATTTGGACGGTAGTGCAGGGCTCTAGTAAGCTATTCACCCAAAGGTGGTAGTTCTACGAAAAGCTCAAGCGTAACTGTTGCTCGTTCTTGTGTGGAGAATTACTAATTGCGTGGCACGTAGTCTGCCCAAAGGTGTTGCGTGTTGACGTGCCAGGATTCTCCGCCTAGTGTGCTATTTAGGGTTTTATAGCCACTGTTGCTCTATTTGTCACTAATAATCGTTTTCTCTCTTCACAGTCACCTTTACAGTCCATAACAATATGACGACCATTGAAAAGCTCACTGGATCAAACTTTAAGAAGTGGAAGTCCGACATCATGTTTGCTCTCAAGATGGCGGACATAGAGATGACCATGAATACCAATCAGCCTGCAGCCCTCACAACGACTAGCACTCAAGCTGAGAAAGATCATTATGGTGCATGGAACAAGTCGAACAAAATCTGCTTGTTGACTATGAAGCGTTCCATTCCGGAGCACCTATTGAGTGGCCTTCCAGACACGACCGTCGCCAGGGATTTTCTGACTGCCGTTGGACAGAGATATAAGGTGTCTTCCAATGCTGAGATTGGAACTCTGATTCAGGACCTCTTCTCCATGAGGTATTCAGGAGGAGGCGGAGTCCGTGACTACATTCTAAAGATGGTCTACTATCAGACCAAACTGCAGGAGATGGAGATTACTCTCCCTGAAGCCTTGATAGTACATCAAGCACTAAATACTCTTCCTGCGGAGTTCAGCATTTTGAAGACCACTTACAGTTCCCAGGATGAGGCGTGGAAGATAAATGATCTGATCACTCGGTGTGTTGCTGAGGAGGAGAAACTGAAGAAGGAAAAGATGAACACTGCGTTACTCATTGTCAAACCCTCGTTCAAGAAGAAGAAGAAGTTCAAAGCTCCCTCTAAAGCTCAGGATGGACAAGTTTCAGGGAGCAAGGACACTGGTGGAAAGAAGCCTCTTAGCTGCTTCTTTTGTAAGAAGAAGGGGCACGTGAAGCACGAGTGCCTAAAATTTAAAGCTTGGATGGATAAACGTGGTTTTGCGCATAAAGGTAACTTTTTAGCCTTTGTCCTTTGTGAATCCAATTTAATTGAAGCCCCATCTAGTTCTTGGTGGCTCGATAGTGGAGCAACTAATCATGTTGCTTACACAATGCAGGGGTTCATCAAAAGGAGGAGGCCAAGCAAGGGTGAGTGCAGACTCACGGTTGGGAACAATGCTGAGGTGGAAGTAGAGTTTATTGGAGATATTAGTTTAGTTCTTTCTTCTGGATATGAACTTATTTTAAGAGACATTTTCTATATTCCTTCGTTTAGAAGGAACTTGATTTCAGTATCTGTTTTAGATAAACTTCATTATGGTTTTGACATTTGTGGTGGTTCTATTGATATTTCTTATGAATCGCAAGTTATAGGCCATTGTTCATTATCTAATGGGTTATATAGTTTATGTCTTGCTCCTACGAACATATATGCAGCCACCTATAATATAGAACGCGTTGGCAGTAAAAACCCTCTCATTAAGGAGCATTCCTCCATGCTATGGCATAAAAGGTTAGGTCATATCTCTAGGGAAAGAGTAGAAAGATTAATTAAGGAAAACATTCTCCCCACTCTAGACTTCAGTGACCTAGAGACATGCGTGGACTGCTGTAGAGGTAAGATGACCAAGATTAAGAAGAAGGGCTCAACTCGTAGCTCAAGTGTGTTAGAGGTTATTCATACGGACATTAGTGGTCCTTATTCCACTACCCTCTGTAGGAACACCTATTTTATTACATTCATTGATGACTACTCCCGTTTTGGCTATTTATACTTAATTAAGGAGAAGTCTGAATCTCTTGAAAAGTTCAAGATTTTCAAGACTGAAGTTGAGAAACAAATAGGGAAAGACATCAAGATTGTTAGGTCTGACAGAGGTGGCGAGTATTTTGGTAGACATGATGCTTCCGGGCAGCATAAAGGTCCGTTTGCCAGATACTTGGAGAGCTGTGGCATTATTGCCCAGTACTCTATGTCGGGTAGTCCTGAACAGAATGGTGTGGCTGAAAGGCGTAATCGCACCTTTAAGGAGATGATGAGGAGCATGATGAGTAGAACGAATCTTCCTGAATTTTTGTGGGGTGAGGCGCTTAAGACTGCAGTGTACATCCTTAATAGAGTCTCGTCTAAGTCAGTACCCAAAACCCCTTTTGAGTTGTGGACTGGTAGACGACCCAGCCTTAATCATTTGCGTGTCTGGGGCTGTCCTGCAGAAGTCCGTTTGTACAACCCGTCAGAAAGTAAGGTTGCCCCTAGGTCTTGTCGTTGCTATTTCATTGGCTACCCAGATCACTCCAAGGGTTATAAGTTCTATTCCCCTTTAGGAGGACCCAGAATTGTGGAGTCACAAACAGCTAAATTTTTAGAATGGGATGTCGTTGATGAACCTAGTTGCTCTCGTCCTATTAGTGAGGTCGAGGAAGTCGTGCCCATTAATTTATCTGTTCCCTTGATAAGAGATCCTGCGGTGCCTGAACCCGTGACGGAACAAGTGGAGGATGTGGAAGCGGTCTTACCGCCGATTCCAGTTGAGGTTCCTCCTCATGTTCAGGAGTTTCATCCACCTGCAAGGAGATCTATTAGGCAGAGAAGGCCTGCAATTTCCTCAGACTATGAAGTCTATTTAGGAGAGAGTGATTATGACATTGGTTAAGTGATTAACCCAGTGACATTTAATGAAGCTGTGTCTAGACCTCATGTAGATCTGTGGTGGGATGCGATGAAAGACGAGATGGAGTCTATGAAGCTGAATAAGGTTTGGGAGTTGATTGAGTTACCCAAAGGCTGTAAGCCCATTGGTTTTAAATGGGTGTTTAAGACCAAGAAGGACTCTAAAGGAAAGGTCGAGCGGTTTAAAGCTAGACTGGTAGCCAAGGGATTTACGCAAAGGGAAGGAATCGATTACCACGAGACCTTTTCTCCTGTTTCCTCTAAAGACTCTTTCAGAGTGATAATGGCATTAGTAGCTCATTATGATTTGGAGCTACACCAGATGGATGTAAAGACCGCATTCCTGAATGGCGATCTTGCAGAGGAGGTCTATATGGTGCAGCCTAAGGGATTCAAGTCTGGTCATTCCGACCAACTTGTATGTAAACTTAACAAGTCCCTATATGGTTTGAAGCAAGCTTCTAGACAGTGGTATTTGAAATTTGATGAGGTAGTTACTTCTTTTGGTTTTGTAGAAAATAAGGTAGACCGTTGCATATATCTCAAGATCAGTGGGAGCAGATTCATCTTCTTAATTCTTTATGTGGATGACATCTTGCTTGCGAGCAGTGATTTGACATTATTGCATGAATCTAAGCAATTTCTGTCAAAACACTTTGATATGAAAGATCTTGGAGAAGCATCCTTCGTTCTAGGAATTGAGATCTCACCATACATTGGCACTCTCTCAGAAAGCCTACGTCGAGCATGTTCTTGAGAGATTTAGCATGCTCAGTTGTAAGCCTGGTGAAGTACCTGTGCTTAAAGGTGATAAGCTCAGCTTATCGCAATGCCCCAGGAACGACATAGAGAAAGAGAGCGCATGAAGGATATACCTTATGCTAGTGCGGTAGGCAGCTTAATGTATGCCCAAGTCTGTACCAGACCGGACATTGCCTTCGCAGTGGGACTTTTAGGCAGATATTAGTCGAACCCAGGACCTGATCATTGGGTGGCTGCTAAGAAAGTCCTAAGGTATTTAAAGGGAACTGAGGATTTTAAGTTAGTCTACCATAGAGTTCAAAACCTTGAGTTAGTGGGGTATACAGATTCTGATTTTGCTGGGTGTGAGGATGATAGAAAGTCTACTTCAGGTTATATATTTAAGTTTGCTAGTGGGGCCGTTTCGTGGAAGAGTGTCAAACAGACACTCATCACTTCATCCACAATGCATGCGGAGTTTGTCGCTCTCTTTGGAGCTTCGACTCACGCAGTGTGGCTTAAGAATTTTATTACAGAGTTAAAGGTTGTCGATTCTATAGCTGGACCCATCCGGATGTACTGTGATAACATTTCTGCAGTTATGTTCTCGATGAACAATAAAAGTATCACAGGGTCCAAACATATGGAAATTAAATTCTCGACTGTTAAGGAATTGGTCAAGAATGGTGAAATTTTAGTGGAGCATTTAGGGGCAGATGACATGTTGGCCGATCCACTTACTAAAAGACTTCGCCCTAACGTGTTTCAGAAACATGTTATTAATATTGGGCTTAAAGAGTCGATCGATGTGCTTGATTAGTGGGAGGCTTCATGAAGCTCCAATTCAGTTATCTGTCGTTTAGTTTGCACTTTATTTAATTCATTAATAATTGAAGTATATTGATTCAACAATATTATTAAGTTTCAATATTTGTTGAATTTATGTGACAGCATATCTGATGGTAGCTGGATGGGAGATCCAGCTTGGTGAAGAGGCTTGCCCCATGCAGCTCGTCTAGCAGCTCCTCGATCATCGGAATGGGAAACTTGTCTTTGATGGTCGATTGATTCAGTCCCCTGTAATCGACACAAAACCGTCAGGAGCCATCCTTCTTCTTAACCAAGATGATTGGAGAGGAGAACGCGCTGGTGCTGGGTCGGATGATGCCGGCGGCCATCATCTCACGTACGCTGCGTTCTATCTCCGTCTTCTGAATGTGGGGGTACCGGTATGGACGAATGTTTGTCGGGTCTGCTCCGGCCTTCAGCTGAATCTGATGATCTCTGAATCGTGCGGGTGGTAAAGAATGTGGTGCCTGGAAGATGTCGTCAAACTGAACCAATAAATCCTGCAGTTGCTCTGGTTCTGACGTCGACCCAAGAGACTCTATCCCCCACTCCAGGGCCATCATACTACCCTCTTCCTCCATCCTTTGCAGGCTCCTGAGGGATATATCCTTGAGTGGAGACGACCATATCCCCTATAGGCAATGCTCTATCCCCAGGTGTGAGAACTCCAGCGTCATCTTCTCCCAATCAGTGGTTACTCGCTTGAGCTGGCGGAGCCACTGCACGCCCAGCACCATGTCCGACCCCCGAATCGGAAGCAGGTAGACATCCGTCCGGCACACATAGCCTTGGAGTCGCAGCTCCACCCCTTTCAGGACCCCTTCGCACCTCAACTTGCTGCCGTCAGCCACCATAACCTGGAAAGAAGCCCCCTTGTCGACTGCATGTCACGCCTTCTGTGCTGCTGCGGGACTGATAAAATTATGGGTACTCCCACTATCGATCAAAATAGTCACCCGCTCGTGCTCCAACTTCCCATCAATCCATAACGTAAGAGGGGCTGAACACCCTTCCAGGGCCTGGATGGACACCCCAAACTCTGCCAGGTCCAAACCATCCACCTCATCACAGGTAATGAGCTCCTCCTCGTCATCCTCCTCCCTCAACATGAATACTTGCACCTTTTGGCACCGGTGCCCCGGTGTATACTTTTCGTCACAGTTGAAGCATAACCCTTTGTCTTTCCTGGTCTGTAGCTCAGGCCACGTCAGGCGTGTCACTGTCGGTCGTCCTGCCTGCGGCTGCTCACGCCACCTGCTACTGGTGCTAATGGTGCTGCGGGAGCGCATGCTCCCCCCCCCCCCCCGATTTCGCTGGCGGTTGAACCGCTCCTCATGTATCCTGGCTAGACTGATGGCGTGGCTCAGACTGTTCGACATGTAGGCATGGACCTCATCTCTCAGGTGATCCTTCAGCCCTGAAACGAAACAACTGGGGAGGGTCTTTTCCCCCCAATTGACCCGATTTGTCAGCCGCTCGAACTCCGTGCGATATTCCGTCACTGTCCCCTTCTGTCAGAGTTTCTGCAAGGTGGCCTCCACGTCCTCGTATTCCAAGGGCCCGAAGCGGGCCGTAAATCCCTCTATAAAGTGTGCCCACGGCGCATACCCGTAGCTTCGAACAAACCATTGTGCCCACTGGTATGCGTCGCCCTCCAAGTGAAACGACTCCAACTGCACCCATTGCTCATTGGGGATCTCTTGGTATGTGAAGAACAACTCGGCCTTTTGTACCCATTTCAGCGCGTCACTACCCCGAAATGTCGGAAAATTCATCCTCGTACGTTTTGGTTGCATAACAGCCCGCTGGTTCGCTCCTCCATTCCTGTCATACCCTGGCTCTAGCCATGCTGGCCTGAGTGGGTCCGCCACTAGATTCGGCCGACCATAGTAGTCTTGAAAATGTTCCCCACCATATCCCCCTCCCATAAGAGGGCCCTCCTCATCGTCAAAAAATGTGCCTGGGAGGATATCCCCGCCATTGTTCGCCTTGCCCCATCCTTGTCGGAGCCCCTAGTGTCGGCGGCCTGGGGAGGATCCCATTTCCAGCGCCATTTGGACCCCCTATGTGCAGCGGCGGCCTCTAGCTATGCTCCTGATGTCCAAAAGGGCGGCCGGCAGCCACCCCGGCGACTCCACCGCTGGCGGCCACCCCTCCCGGACCGGTCCACCCCCCCCCGCGACCTGTTGGTGGGGGTTTGGTCCCGGTCCGACCCACGGCCTGGCGGCAGGAACGGCCGCACCTGGGCTTCACGGAAAAGGCGTCGTCGGCCCTGTAGGGCTCGGCTGCGCCGACGGGCCACCGTGGTCGGCCGTCCAGCCTGTTTCCGGGTTGGGGCCGCTGTAGGGCATCATTCCCGAATCTCCCGTGGTGCTTCCGGAGGGATAAGATGCCTCATGTGACGATTCCCCTTGTTTCGCCATTTTCCCCCTTAGGGTTTGCGTTAAAAGCGCCTTCAGCTCATCCATGCGTCCTTTTATGCGTTCTTCTAGATTTTTCGTGGAGGTTTTGACTTGTTCTTCGATCCCGGCCACTGAATCCAGCAAGGCGACGTAGTTTTCTTCGATGGTGGCTAAGCGTGTCATCTCCGCCTCCGTGCGTGTCACCATTGTCGCAGGAATGATGCTCTGATACCAAATGTTATGACCTAACTAGGAGGAGAAGAGAAAGTAGGAAGAAAGCTAGAGGATCAGGGTTTAGGAGAGGAAGAAGAGAGATGATACCTGGAATAATCTTCTTGTCCACGAAGGAGGAGGGGTTGGGTATTTATGCTCCCACCCAACCCCTAGGGCCGGTCGGCCCCATTGGGGCTGAACCCATGTGGTTCAGCCCCTATTCTTATTTATTATTGGGTTTGGGCTGAACCAGATGGTTCAGCCCGATTTTCGTTCTCCGTCTCCTTCGGCCTTCGCGCGTATTTAAATCCACGGAAACGTAGATCGTCTGGGGGCATAACAATTGTATTGTTGGATTAGATGCAAATCGGAACACAATATTTACAACATATTCAATATCTGGTCTTGTGTGTGAGATATGGATAAGAGACCCAATTAAGGATCTGTATACTCCTGCATCTACTTTCTCTTATTACCCGCTTCTTCATTTTTCTCCACTAACTTCTCACAGGCACTAGTTGGGGTAATTGTGGGGTTGCAGGCTTCAAACTGAAATTTCACAAGCAACTTATTTATATATTTAGTTTGTGACAAAACAATGTTTCTTACTTTGTATGATGTGCACTCCAAGGAAATGTCTCATTTCATTGAGGTTTATCATTTCAAATTGTTTCTCTAAGATTTGCTTTAGTTCTTTTCAACTGAAGAGGAGTCTCTGAGATAACATCAACATATAAACAGAGAGCCATATAAAGCATTTTTCAACATCATTAATTTATTTTCTTCTACTTCTTGAATATATCCTTCAAGTTGTTGAACAAAAATGTCATCTTTTACATCTCCGTTTAGAAAGACTGACTTGACATCTAGGTGATAAATCAGAAAGCATTGTTGAGTTGCATAAACAATTGCCATTTTGATAGTTTTCAAACGTCTAACTGGAGCACAAGTTTCTTGATAGTCTCGGCCTAGTTTTTGTGCATACCCCTTAGCAACAATCCATGCTTTAAATTTGGTTACATCCACTTTCTAATTGCTTTTAATCTCATATATTCACTTTAGGCCAATGGGGAACTTTTCTTGGAGGTAACTCAAAAAGGTCCCAAATTTTATTTTTTTTCCACAGTAGTTATTTCTTCATCATTGCAATTCTCCATACTGGAGAAGTAACGACTTCTTTATATGTAGAAGGTGTTAATGCCATCACGGCTACAACACATTGTTGGTAGATTTCATTTATATTTCTTTTTTTAAGAGGTAATGGTGATTCAGCTAAAGGATCCATGCAACTGCCTTCTATTATTTTTTCTCAATCATGATGAACACCAGAAGTGGCATCCTATTAAGTTATTTGAGTGGGAATGATGAGATGATATGTAAGTCTTGTCCAACCACCACTTCATTAGCAATGTGTTCTGAATTCCAATTCCAACCAGATGTTTCATCAAATTGTACATAAAGCTTCTTTTGATGAGGCTAGTAGAATTTATATGACCTTGAATAATAACTATAACCAATAAATATACACTTCTTGCCTTTATCTTCAAATTGGCTGCATTTTCATTCAGGGCAGGCATACATCCAAATACTTTAAGATCAGCTAAAGAAGGTTTTCTTTGCAGTAAAGCTTCAAAAGGAGTGATATCATGTAAAACTTCAGAGGGGGTTCTATTTAAAATATACATTGTCGTGTTAGTAGCTTCGGCACAAAACTCTTTGGGGAGTTGTTTGGCAACTAGCATTGCTCTTGTCATCTCCACTATTATTCTATTACTTCTTCCAACTACCCGATTTTGTTCTGGAGATCAAGGGGCAATAAGTTCCCTTCTGATGCCTTCCTCTTTGCAATAGTGTATTAGAGAGGAACTCTCCCCCTCTATCAGTTCTAAAGGCTTTGAGAAAATGCTTAGTTTGATTTTTTGTAATTTTCTTAAAGCTTTTAAACATATCAAAAGCAACAAATTTGGATTTAAGGAGATAAATCCACATATATCTGGAGAAATCGTATTCGTCTATAAGGAGAAAATAATATTTGGTACCTCCAAGTGAAGATTATGAAGTAGGTCCCCAAAAATCAAACACAAGCTCTGGTTGAGTTGCTCTCCAATTGGAGTTATTATGAAAGGTTTGTCTATGTCCTTTACTGCACACATGTCACAAAAAGTTTTGGATATTTTTATATTAGGAAGTCCTCTAATCATTTGTTTAATTTGTAATTGCTTCAAAATCATAGTTTTGAATTATCATATGACCAATGTTTTAAATGTCGGATGTCGATCGGGTACATATCGGATTGAGTTTTTAAATGTAGGATGTCAGAGAAATGTTGGAGACATTTGAAAATGACGGGTTTTAAAATTACAATATATTAATATTAATATTATGTATGTAAAATGTAAACATACATCAATCATGTTTTTATGTAACCCTAAAATACACACAAGATTCTTTGTCAAAATCTACGAAGTTCCCTTTTTCGGGCAGTAGATGCTTCACCGCGCTCTTGGGTTGATGCGTATGTTGGAGTCCTTCCACTTCGGCGCATTGTTTCGGTTGTTAATGCTTGCAGTTGTCTTGGTTGTCCCATCTGTCACCGGTTCATGTTGGGTAACGGAGTGTAGTGGACAATCTTCACGTTCGCTTACGTTGATCACATTGTCTTGGTTCGTAGTTGACATGCTGAAGGTGTTTTAGTTAAAAAGAAAGTGGTATGTTGCACGTTTCGTGGATTGACCACAATGTTCTTGGTTGTTAAAGAAGCGTAGTATATATTATTCTATGGAAATAGAAGAACATGAATTTCATATAATTTATCAATATAATGAATTTCATACAAGTGCCTGATTTCAGCACTTAGGTTAGTATACTACATTAACAATTCAGAGTAACATTTAATCCCGAAAAACATTGGTCAAACAACACAATTTCTAAGTTTTCTTGGGGACTTGCTTACGTGTGATAGAAACAACAATAGCAATATTTTGGGGAAATTGGGAAGCCTCACACAAATTCCAAACCTAAATTTAGTCGATGCTCATATGATTTATAATCCTTATTGAAACTTAAATGAAATCAGTACAACTGAAATATGTGGTTTATAATTCCAGTCTGAAATCTAATATTATGCAACTTTAATTTAGAATTCATTGTTAGAAACTGCAATAGTAGTATGAACCTCAACCATATATTTCACATTTACATATTACGCACTACATCGGAGCTTACATTCTAATAGCTATATTCTGGAATAAAATTCTTTAGAAAACTTTTATGTGCATAAGATACTCAGAATTTAATTTACACCACATGATGAATTCATGTGCACTTATGTATATTCTCATGCATTCTTATGTGGTTTAAATTCAAACATGATTTTTTTGGGATAATAAAGAATTAGAATTTTTTTATGTACAGAACATGCTTGGAACTAAATGTTCACTACATAGAGAATCATAAGTGCATATATATATGCAGTTTTATACTTCTTCAATGTTCAAAAGATATCTAATGCAATTACTTCAAAATACCAAACACCTAGGACTAAGAATGTGTGAAAAAATTAATCAGACTAACAACAAGACTAATGGGGAATACAACTGGAGAGTTCAAATCGCATTTCTTTCCATTTACTACTGAAAAGAGGAACACGGGGAGGAGAATACAGAGGCCGAATTTGGAGGGGTATAGTTGTTTTGCTGACGTAGGTCTTGTCCAAGACGCCTGTGGAGGAATAGGTGATGGAAAGACATTCATTAAACATGCAAAGAAAATGCGAAAAATCTTAAAATCAAACCGAGGCCACATAAGTGTGAAGGAGGCGTTTGTGTTCAAACATATATAATAATCAACTTTAAAATTAAATTATGTCAAGAAAACAGCTTATGATTGCCCCTTGGAAAGAAGCACTTTTTGGATTTTATGAAACTGAAAAAAAATGTTCAGATCAAAAATGGGAAGTGAAACCAAACCAAAAATGAAATCAGAAAAGCAAATTAAAAAATGAAATCCAAAATGTTTTTGTGCATCACCACAAAGAAGCATTCACTGCAAAGGACAATCCCCATTTAATGCATCAAAACCAAACCAATGAAGTTGTAATTTATATGCATGAATCAGATTAGTATGTGGAGTCGGGTAATATACCACCTATATGGCTATATGTGTGGTAATTAGCAAAATCAGAGAACCCAACAATTGACTGCCCAATTAATTTCAATTTCTATTGGTGAGAGTTAATTGTCTATTTGAACCAAAAGTAATGTTGCATCACCAATAACCACAAACATCATAAATAGGAAAATTTTGACTCATAAGAGATTTTTTGAAGGTATAATGCCATTAGAAACAACGACTTAATATTAAACAACCTCCAACCTAATGTAGTCTATCTTGATAGATAGATAGTTTAGGATTCAACAACTATGTTGCGGAGTTCCGTGAATATTCAGTAACTTTGGAATGTTAGCCACTAAAACAGAATAGGCGACACCTCAGTGAATCCTTAGGCCACATAATACACCATCAAACATGTAAATTTTATGTTTTTTTAACTTTTTTGTGCCAGACACTTAGAGTACATGTGATAATATCACATGGTTTCAAAAGAGACGAATGATAATTATATCAAAAGATGAAGCGGTCTATTATGCTTTGGGCAGCTGAAAAAAATTAATATTTTGAATTCTCAATCTATGAACTTACATTCATATTTTTTCTGCGGCAATATAAAAACAAAGGAAAAAATATTCAAGCTTTGAGCAGCTGAAATTCCGGGATTATTATAGTTACCATTCCACAGATCACACAGCACACAGAACATATGAACGGAGAGAGATATGCATAACACCTCAATACAACTGTCTTCTGTGAAAAACGGGAGGAGGAGGTAGAAAGAATAGGGCAGACTCACCGACTACAGATCTCCTGGGAATCTCTATAAGAAGCTGCATCACCGCAAAGAAGCAAAAGAACGAAATCTTAAACGAAATGTTAAACGTAATCAATAAATTAATGAGAAATCGCTTACCGTAAATGTCAATTTAGAAAGATATTGGAAACGGGAAGTAAAAAAGAAATCAAAAAGAAAATCCGATACAAAAAATAGTAAACCAAATCTAAATACTAAATCAAAAACAAAAACATAAACGAACTGAAAAGCTAAACGGAAATTTGAAAACAAAATTTAAAACCTAGGTTTAATGAACCTAGATTTAATGAACCTAGATTGTTAAACCTAGATCCGAAGAAGGAAGTAGAAGTCGAGAGAACACAGGAGATCGAGGGAGAGAAGAAGAAGGTATTCATATGCGATGCGGATGGCTTTCTCTTGAGCGGCGATTGGCGGAAAGAAGAAGGCCGGCCGTGGAGGTCGGCGGCGGCGGGAAGGAGGGACGTGGAGATGAAGTGCGCGTCAGCGGCCGGGCCGAACTCGAGAGAAATGTGGGGAGGGTCGCGAGGGAGATTTTGTTGCATGCGGAGTGGAGTACGAGATTAGGGTTGTGGTATGCCCGTAGTTCTAGGAGAAGTGAGGCAGATTAGACTGACTTTTCGCACTTTGTCGGGACCGCGGGGGAGGTGTTGGAGCCATCCCCGTTTCGGGCTTTAACTTCCTTTCGCCCAGAACACGCCGCCCAGGCCGCGGTAAGAATCTAGGACTGGTCCCTCCCCGCACTTTCTTGAGGGTGCCGAGCTCGTCAGGTAAGCCGGTCTCCGGTCTTTTGTCCTATAATCTCCCGGGATACTCGTCTTCCATACTGATGCTTAACT
This sequence comes from Platanthera guangdongensis, assembly GCA_039583875.1. Taxonomy (NCBI): domain Eukaryota; kingdom Viridiplantae; phylum Streptophyta; class Magnoliopsida; order Asparagales; family Orchidaceae; genus Platanthera; species Platanthera guangdongensis. Next base: position 11,606,084 of record CM077147.1, on the reverse strand, counting down.
GTCTTCACAGCTCTTCCCAGCCAGTCTGAGGCTAAAGAGTCTTCACGACCAACCCGCTACTCCCCCTCCCTTCTCCGAGCTCGCTAGACTCCTATCTGGGCTCTGAAGTGGAGAACGACGAGCTGACGAGGAGGGTGACCGGGCTCTTCAAGAAGCTGGTGCGCGGGCTGCGCTAGGTGCATGAGGACAATGAGACACTGCACCGAGACTACGTGCGGCTTGCGGACGAGGTGAGCGGCAACACGACGGGCGAGGCGATGTCCCCTTTCAGACTTTTGGATGAGATCGATGAGGGCCTCCTGGTCTCCCAGAGAAACTCGGCGCGGATTCGCGAGCTCCTCAGCTCGCAGCAATCTGGGGGACGGGGGATGCGAGGCCGGGGTAGATAAAAACAGCTCCATTGTTGAGCCTACTGGCACTCGCCCCTGATCCCTTTTAGCTCGCGCATCTTGTTCCTTTTTATTCTGCACTTGATTTCTTTGAATTATATTCTCCTCCTGGTCTGTAATAACTTAGAATATTTTTTTAGATTCCAATGTCTGCTATTTGAATAATATATCTCCCCTTATATTCAGCTTGACATGTGATGGGACCAGTCATAGAAGTTGGCGAGCTGGGGTTGGGGAGCTGGGGGAGGCGAGTTGGACTGATCGGTCAGCTAGGCCTCAGATTTTTCTTTCTATAATTATCCCCCCTCACCAACCCCATACCACAGCCTTTACTGCCTTCATAATCCTTCTTCTCGTTTTCTCCCTTTTTTCGTACTCGCGCTTTTAGCCTTTACGCGAGCATGGGTAAGATCATTACCGACGCCGATGGCCGCTCCAAGTGCGCCCAACACTTCACCAACTACTGCATCTTCGAAGGGAATATGAGCGAAGCGGAGCTCGCGGAGTTCATCACCGACTACGTCCCTCCTGGCTTCGAGGCGCGCCGACCCAGGGAGCAGGAAGCCATCAACACTTTCTATTTCGACGAGCTCGCCTTCCCCATCTCGCATTTCGAGGCGGGGTTGCGTCTGCCACTCTTGCCGGAAATCCGCCAGATACTGAAATACTATGGCGCGGTGCCCGCACAACTTAACTCGAATGCCATCGCCATGATGGTGGCGTTCGCGTGCTTCCTCTGCCTGGAGCGAATAGAGTTCAACATGAACGTTTTCATGAAGCTCTTCTCCTACAAGGCGACCCCGGATGGTGTCGTCTACTTTGGGGGATCTCTCATCAAGGTTTGTGAGATCGCGAACAAACACCACAACTGGATGACCAAGATCGCCTTTATTAAGGGCGATCTCGACAACATCCCCTACTCGCCCCAACAAAAAGGCGAGGACGTGTACCGCCCTCCCGCCATGTCCGGCAACGACGTCGAGCTCCACAAATTCTTCCTCCACAAAGACTTCAAGGTCACCTTTCTGCGAAGGGGCCCCGACTCGCTCCTCCCTGTTCTTCCCGGCGAAGGTACTTTGCTCTTTCTTTTTGCTCAGCTCGCCGAGTCATCATAGAATTTTTCTAAGTTTTTTTTCATGCAGGGGAACGGCTGATTCCCGCGTACCCGCCATTCGCGGACTCGGGATTATTTTCTGATCACCTCGCGTGCGAGAAGGCTGCGGCGGCGGCCTGCCGAGATGAGCTGTCTTACTCCAAGCCCTCATCCAGCAAGAGGCGACCTGAGTCTGTGGGACCGAGCTCGCCCCGTCGCTAATAGCCGCCAAAGAAGATGAAGAAAGCAGTGGTGGCTCCTTGGGCGAGACATCAACAACAATAAAAACCCCAATATATGAGCTCGTCCGAGACCACCCCGGATGGGTCGCCGGAGAGCTCGCTGAGGGAAATCTCGGGCAAGGGGCAGGGGGGGTGACGAGTCCTCTGCTCCCCCTGCTGCGAAGAAGGCGGCCAGCAAGCCGGGCGCGCCGAAGGTCCACCCCCTCTTTGGCTTTGTGGGAAGGTGGAAAGACTCGGCTGGCGAACCCATGGTCCAGTGGGACGTGCTGACCCACCGAGTCTCCATCTCCACCCTTCAACCTTCCTGGACCGACCGCCAACTCCCTAACGGCCATGCCTACGTGCTCGGCTTTGGCCTTTATGGCCGCGAGGATGCCGAGGCCTACAAGGGCATGGCCTTGCGGCAGCTCGACCACGAAGGCATGCAAGCCCATATGCAGGCCCTGGAGCTGCATCACATGATGATTCGCCGCAGCTTCAACCTCAGCAACCACCTCCAGAAAGCCGAGCAGGCACGCGACGTTGTCGAGGACAAGTCCGTCGATCTGGAGAGGCGACTCGGCATTGCCGAGAACTTATTCTCCCAAGCCGCCGGCGGGCTGGTAAGCATTGGGTTACTTCCCTTTTTACGTTAGAATTTTTTGTCCTCTTTTATAAACGTGCTTTTTTTTTCTTCTTCAGGATGCCAAGGCCGCTGAGGAGTTGCGGGTTTATGCTGCCGGACTGGAAGAGGAGAACAGTCAGCTACGCGCCCGCCTTGCCGGGCTGGAGGGGGAGAACGGGGCATTGGAGGAGGAGAACAAGGGGCTCCACCGCGAGGTCCGCCACCAAGCGCAAATCTACTTCCCTCTGGGCCACATCGAGCCCACCTTCTCGTATAAGAGCCCAAGGATCTTTGGCGAGGCCGACGTCGCTGAGATGTTGTGGGTCAACTCGATCGCTACGGCGAGTGTACCCTCCAAATGATGAAAGACATGGGGGTGCTGGTGGAGGGCTGCGAGGAGATCACGACCCGGGATCTTATGCTGAGCCTGTTCCCGGCGACGCCGCCTAGCGAGAAGGAGGACAACCTCGACCTGCTCTTGGGAAGGGATTCCAAGATGACTTGTCCGCCGGAGGGGGTGAGGATCGCCAGTCCGGTGGGGGAGGCGAAAGCTGACCCGCACCCTTTTTCTTTTTCACCGTAATTCTTTTCCCCCTTCTTTTTGTGACCTCGCCCAGGTGAGCTCCCTCTGATGTAATTTGAATTTTGCTTAAAGAAAAATAGATTTTTTTCTCTTCTTTTTCTCGCACTTTCTTACTGTGATGCATTTCGCTCGCGAGTTCCCTTTGAGTGATCTCGCTACGATAGTGTTCGTCGCCAGAATGGATGTTAGGACGCGTAGCCGCGAACAGGCCTTGAGAGATCGCCCACCCCAGGCAATCCGGAGGTGGACCATTTGCCGTGCTGGGCTCGTCACCTCCCAGTTTACGCAGGCATAGCCTTTCTTGCCAATATCAAACAAAAACCAGAAAATTTCACAAGTAAAACCTGAAGGGGGTAGAATGCGCCGCCGGAGCTCGCCCTTTTTGCCAGATGTCGAGAACTCGGCTCGCCACCCTTCTGCCGAGGTGTGCCCGTGAGCACCGACTCGGTTTCGAGGACTCTTCTCCCCTTGTCCTTAAGAAAAAGGCCAGACTTTTCGGGTAACAGCTGGAGAGGGTGGGCCTTCCCTAAGTGACATCTAGCCCTGCCAGCTAGGTGAGAGTCTGACAGTGGGATCTGCTCGGGGTCTGGGTAGGCGCCATCGAGTGACATCGAGCCCTACCAGCTAGATTGGAGTCTGGCAGAGGGATCTGCTTGGGGTCTGAGTGACACTATCGAGTGACATCTAGCCCTGCCAGCTAGGTGAGAGCCTTGCAGCGGGATCTGCTTGGGATCTGAGTGACACCATCGAGTGACATCCAACCCTGCCAGCTAGGTGAGAGCCTGACAGCGAGATTTGCTCGGGGTCTGAGTGACACCATCGAGTGACATCCAGCCCTGCCAGCTAGGTGAGAGCCTGGCAGCGGGGTCTGCTTCGGGTCCGGGTGTAACATCCCAACTTTTATTGGGTCTCCAGAGGCTCAATGGGCCCAATAAAAGTGGCCTGGACCCTACCCATGACCCGGTAGGAGGTATCCCTGGGTAGGAAATAGAGCTAAAGAACTCCGATTTGAGTTTTGTCAGTTCCTGTGACCTTATATAACCAAGACAGGTGCATCGGAACTCGTCACATCACAATCCGAGATCGAACGACAGATTTTGACACTTTGACCATTTTAGCGCGCTACGACGCACAAATTTTGGACTTTCGCCAAACGGACTCTAATTCAACCCCAGTTAGTGGCGTTGGACTCGTGTGGTCAATACGAAGTCAACGGAAGTCGTCCTAGATAATTTCGATGACAATTGGTCAAATCGTGGTCAAATCAAGCATAGTCGTACACCGAAAAGCGTACGCACACCAATTGTGACATGACACCCGAACCTTGACCTGACCCCGATGACTTGGACCCACTTTAACTTTGACCAGCAAGGGGGACCCACCCTAGGGATTGACTTGGTCAAACCCCCCCTAAAAACCCATTTTTGGATTTTTCTCCAAATGGGGGGCCCACCCCCTCTTCATGACCACTTAGTGTCTTGCCCCTCACCCACTTTGGGCCCCCCAACCAGCAAACAAAATAGCCCACTACAAGTGGAGGCCCACCACTATCTCTCTCTCTCTTTCCCACCCTAAAGCCCAAGCCAAAAGGGCTTAACCCCTTTTCCCCCATGTGGGGGAAATCTCCCTGACCTCCAGCAGTCCTTGGACAGCTGGAGGGTGGGATTAATCCTTCCATAAGGAGGGATTAATCCCACACTAAGTAGAGAAGGGGAGAACCCTCCCCACTAGCCTATAAAAGGCCCCCGTCCCCCTCTTCTCCCTCAAACTCTCTGAGCAACCCCTTTCCCACCTGACCAACCTCTACCGGAGCCCAGGTGGCCGGGAAAAGGCAAGCCAAGGGGCCTCCCCCTCCACCACTGCCACCTTTGGCATGGCCGACCAGGCTGGCCTATCCCGAGCCCACCAAACTCAGGTGGAGATCTTCTCCCTCCCCCTTCCCTATTCTAGGCGTCGTGCATGCACCACCCGGCGGCCGGAGCACCGCCGACGCCACCCGAGCCATGTTCCAGGCCGGGTGGTGCCCAAGGAGGAAAGCCCCTCCCCCAGCGCCGATGGTGGCGCTGGGGGAGTGCTAGACCACTTGGGGCGGCAACCCCCAGCGGCGGAGAGCGGCGGTGCCGCCGGAAAATGCGGCTCCGGCGGCACCCGCAAAACAGAGCAATGCTTTGTTTAGAGCTGGCGGCGGTGGCCGACAGCATAAGGCTGCCGGGCCCCCGCCGGCGAGAAGCCCGACCCCCGGCGTGCTGGCCGAGGGTGGAGCGGTAGGGGCCAAACACCCGAGGAGCGGGGGTGGCGCGGTGGCGCCGGGAGCAGAGCCCCCGCCACCCCAGGCTCTCGGGTTAAGTTTTCCGGCGGCGGCCGGCGGCGCCAGGCCGCCGCACCACGGCCTAGAGGGTTGCCGGCCCCCGGCGAGTCGATCGGGGCTGGCGACGGTGGCTGGTAGAGGCTGGCCGTCGGTGGTGGAGGCTGCCACCCTCCACACTGCTGGGAAGCACAACAGCCGTCCGATCTCAAGATGAGATCGGACAACCCTGTTTTCCTTAATCCCCCTCTCCTCCTGTTTTGTCCCCCCCCCCCCACAGCGGATCCATGGTCGATCCGCTGTGGATAAGCGCTGGCCTAATGCGTTGTGTGGCTCGATCTCAGCCGCAGGATCCTTGTGATTTGCTAAATGCAGACCATTTTATTATCAGAAATTTGTAGAAATTTCTGGGCCAAACCTAGGCCCCTAAGGGAAAAGTGACCAACAAGAAAAATGTTCCCCATGATGAAGGCTTCCTTCGCAAAAACTTGGAGAATTTTTGGAAATGATTTGGTATTTTTAAAAGCCAAAATAAAATTTGTTTTGCCAAATTAAAAGCCCAAAATACTTTGGAAAATTATAAAAAAAAAATACTAGGCTCATTTTAGACCCTCCTAAGAGTTGTATCAAAATTTGGGGTCATATGGATATATTTTGATATTTTTCCTAAAATTTGGAAGCGTAGGGTCGCGCTCGGAACGTATTCCGCTCATTTTCCTTCAAAGGTGGAAATTGAAGCGCGCGACCACCCCTTTATAATCAAATATGTATTTCAAACTATTTTATCAACGAGAGTCGCCGAGGCAAGTGACTAAGCTCCGGGAATTCCGAGATTTCGTAAAACCGTCGAGCGCCTCTACTCTCGGGTAAATTGGGCACGCTCGGAAGGTGAGAGTACGAGTGATGAGTTAGGAGTTGTTCTCGATAACTAATAAGAATGTAACTCCTAACAAGCACTTGATCCAATTAAGTCGTAATAAATATGGCGCAACCAAATTAATTGGATCCTAATAATTTGTGTAACCCAATGAAATCTCCTTTAAATCTGAGATGAAACTGAAGCCTCCTGGATGGAGTGATTGGACTACTAACCATTTCTTTTGTGTTTTCTCCAGTCTCGTACTGGTCAAGCTTATGTTAGTGCTTACAATTCAGTACTACTCCAGTCTCGTACTGGTCAAGCTTATTTTAGTGCTTTCAATTCAGTACTGCTCCAGTCTCGTACTAGTCAAGCTTATTTTAGTACTTTCAATTCAATACTACTCTAGTCTCGTACTGGTCAAGCTTATTTCAATACTTTCAATTTAGTACTACTCCAGTCTCGCACTGGTCAAGCTTATTTCAACACTTTCAATTCAGTACTACTCCAGTCTCGTACTGGTCAAGCTTATTTCAGTACATTCAATTCAGTACTACTCCAGTCTCGTACTGGTCAAGTTTATCTCAGTACTTTCTATTCAGTACTACTCCAGTCTCATACTGGTCACATTTCATTCCAGCACTTTAAATAAGCAGCATAATCACCGCACTTGTCATCATTGTAATTTACTATTATAATCTCGGATCCTGCTCTGACGAGCAATCATTGTTAAAGTTGAGCCTTAGTTGGGGATAACCAGAGTTGAAGTAGTCCTCCAGGTCTATCCCCAAATAATGTGCTCCCACTCTCCTTGACGAAAGTAGAGTTGAGCTCCGCCGCCCGAAGTGTAAGCCTAGTAGGGCAGGCTGACGTAGACCCAGTGTGTATTATGATTGCCATTTGTTTGATTGTTGTAAATTGCTTGCGGTGAAATAGTGGCGGGTCGGTCTGTCCCGTAGAGCGTTCATACCGGTGCGGGAAGGTCGACGACTCAAGGCGATAGGGAGATGGGTACCACGGGTGACCGACCGTTATATTATTCCCCATCTGGTTTTGCTCCGCTGGTCGGCCAAAATGATTCGCCGGATGTCGCTCACATCCAAGAGTACACAAGGTTGTATGTTAGGGCCTGGGGTTGTGCGGTACGACCTGTAACACCCCCTATCCGTCGCATAGCATATAACAGTAGGTCCGGCCGGGGCCCGACGCCATATGCCACAGACAGACCGGGTGGTTACTTATGGAAACCATCCAACCAATCTCAACGTCCTACACAGAGCATTCTAGCGGAAGCAGTTTATAAAAGTTGCAAAACAAGAACCCAACAACAAGCATGAATGTCCACTAACATGATAATAGGAATGTTATTACAAAATACTCAAAAGTCGGCCTTAAGGCCTTACAAAATGTTTCACTTGTCTTTTACATGATTTACAAACCTCGGCTCGCAGGCCGGCCATACATGAATAAAACATAAAACATTTCCACTTGGGCCTTCGAGGGCCAGCTTCGCAAAAAGGGCTTTAGCCCGCTATTGACCGCTTGGTCCAGCTGCACCTGCAAGCAAACAAACCACCGCACGGTGGCAAACAAGGCAACGGTCAGCAATGCTGACCAAATTATAACGATCCCGCCCCCAACTCGGGGCGGCGATGCTCCTTTCCTGCATTTCATTAGCATAAGCGAGCAATTATAACCATAGCCATTTCATCACAGGCGTTGGCTCGCACGGCCACACGCCCCGTGCACTCAGGGCACATTCTCGGTGAACCGGTCGATGTCACGTCAATTAAAGCCATTAACATTCCGGACTCACCACCGCCACTTAGACGGCCATTCCTATGAGCAATTCGTCTTCATGGTATTGGTCACGTCAATTTAAGCCATCGACCACCGAAGACCCCCATTTATGCCAACGGCGAGTGCCATGTAACTTTAGGTCTCTCTAACCCGAACGACATAAAGCGGGTACGGCTCCATCTAACCCGTGCTCACATCGCAACGGCAATTTAAGCCATATGCGCGGGTCAAACTTTCACCGAGTCCCATTCTAACACAAGTCACATAACCCCGTTATGTTCAAGTTGGCTCTCAGGCCACCAAGTTGGCAAGACCTCGTGTCCGCCCAGTTTTCCGGGTGCACCTTTGGGTTAGTCCCCAAGGCTCCCTGCTGCAATCTACCGCGTAGAAAACCCGAAAAACACCCAATAGCACGGAGTCTTCTCCGGCCTTATGCAATGCAACATCACCGATCCGGACTAACATGTCCGGGTAGGCTTCAACCAAAATGCCTATGTCCGTTCTCGCATACGGACTCTAAACAACGGGGACTTCACATATCTACCCGAAGGAACGCCTCCAACTCTCCGCAAACTCGCGAGAGCGGGCTTCCTATGCAAAGAAAGAGAGCGACTCATGCTCAAGTTGAGGATCGTTACCCTTGCGGTCCTCTTTGGCGCCATCGAAAAGTAATCGGATGGAAATCACCGCACTTGCGTTGCCTCCGTGGATCCGGAGTCGGCTTGCGATTCGGAGCTCCGAAGCTCCTCCAATGGCGGATCTAGCTCCTCTTCTTCTTGCCTTAGCTCTTCTTTCTCCAAGGGTTTGGAGAGAGAACAAGTGGAAAAAGTGAGGGTTTTCTAAGTCAAAACCCGGGTATATCCCTTCAGGAACAACCCCCAGCCGTTGGATCTTCAGTCAAAGAAATGAACGGCTTCGATTCGGGACTGAAATGCCCAATCTGGACCGAACACGGCCTGGCACACGCCCGTGTCCAGGGCCGTGTGCCTCATTCGCCGTCAAAATCGAATCACCTGGAACCTCACACGGGTATCGAACACGCCCGTGTTCGAGCTGACACGCCCGTGTTCCATCTGACACGGCCGTGTAGCTGGCCGTGTACCCCATGATTTTCTCCCGTTTTCAACCCGAGCACTGCACGGGTTCTAGGACACGCCCGTGTCCTTGCCCGTGTCACCTTGACACGCCTGGGCTCCAGGCCGTGTACATGGTCTCGACACTTCGTGGCTAAGTGTCGACACGGGTCGACACGCCCTGCGACACGCCCGTGTCGCAGGCCGTGTGCCATGTCTCGACACACTGTCGACACCAAAGTGTCGACTTCGCGGGACGAGTGTCGACACGGGTTGACACGCCTTGCGACACGCCCGTGTCGCAGGCCGTGTGCCGTGTCTCGACACAACGTCGAAGCACTGTGTCGACTTCACGGCTAAGTGTCGACACGGGTCGACACGCCCTGCGACACGCCCGTGTCGCAGGCCGTGTGCCCAGTCTCGACACAATGTCGAGACCAAAGTGTCGACTTCATGCCTTAGTGTCGACACAGGCTTGACACGCCCTGGGACACGCCCGTGTCCCAGGCCGTGTGCCTGCAGCCAGAACTCAAACTGGCCCAAATTATTCCCCTCTGCTCCTTTGAGTTTCGGGGCGTTACAACTCTACCCCTCTTAAAAGAATTTCGCCCACGAAATTACATAAAGGGAAAAACATGTACAAAACTTAAATTTGTACCTGAGCGGAACAACTCCGGATATTCGTCAAGCATCGTCTGCTCTCGCTCCCAAGAGAGCTCCTCACGACCGCAATTGTCCCACCGAACTTTGACCATCCTGATCTCTTTATTGCGTAGCCGCTTGACCTCCGAGTCCTCAATCCGCACGGGCTTGACTTTTGTCGTTAGCCCACTATCCACCGGCACTTGATCGACCGCGATCACTTGCGTAGGCTCTTGCACCGCCTTCCGAAGCACCGAAATATGGAATACATCGTGTAAACCACTTAGCTCCACTGAAAGCTTCAGCCGATAGGCCGCTTCTCCTACTCGCTCCAGAACCTCGAACGGTCCAAGGTACCTCGGGCTTAGCTTTTTCAATCGCCGCACCCGCGAGACACCCTTGAACGGCTTGATCTTCAAGTATACATAATCGCCCACAGCGAACTCCGCGTTCCTGTGCTTGGCATTATAGTACTTTGCTTGCCGGTCCTGAGCGATAAGCAACCTCTCCCGAATGGTTCTCACCAAAGAAGTAGCATCCTCCACTTCCGATCGCTTATACAACTTTGACTCGCCCGTTTCTAACCAAGACAACGGCGTGCGACATCGTCTACCATAAAGGGCCTCGAAAGGCGCCATCTGAATACTTGCTTGGTAGCTGTTGTTGTATGCGAACTCCACCAAATAAAGGTGGTCCTCCCATTGCTTTCCAAAGTCCAAGACACACATGCGAAGCATGTCTTCCATGGTTCTATTGACCCTCTCGGTCTGCCCATCAGTTTGCGGATGGAAGGCTGTGCTAAACTTCAGCTTTGTTCCCAACATTTGCTGCACCAGCCTCCAATCATTGGACGTGAACCGCCCATCACGGTCACTCACGATGCTACGGGGCACACCATGAAGCCGCACTATGTTATCCACATAAAGCTTTGCCAGCTTCTCCACCGGATCATCCTTCCTATGCGGAATAAAATGCGACACCTTTGTTAATCGATCGACCACCACCCAAATGGCGTCGTTCCCCTTCTGCGACCTTGGCAAACCATGCACAAAGTCCATAGAGATGTCGTCGAATTTCCACTCCGGAATAGGCAAGGACTTAAGAAATCCTCCCGGCTTTTGGCACTCCGCCTTTACCAAGGCGCAAGTTTGGCACTTCGCTACATATAGCGCCACATCCTTTTTCAAGCCCGGCCACCAAAACAGTTTCTTTACATCACGGTACATCTTCGTGCTCCCCGGGTGAATCGAGTACTTGGTATGGTGCGCCTCGTACAACAACTCCACCCGTAAACTGCCCACACTTGGGACGCACAAACGACCGTCTTTCCACAGCAATCCGTCCTCCACGACGAATTGGGAATTTGACCCATCCAGAGCCTCTATCATGAACTGCTTCATATGAGCATCCATATCCAAAGCCTGCCGAATCCGATCAGCCAGGTCATATTGGACTTCAGTCCAATTCAGCACTGCTTCAGCACTAGATTGTCTATCCACACAAACAATCTCCAACGCCTCCAGCTCCTGCACCAACCGCTCATCATGCACTGATAGCCAATTGCTTGAGCTGGGGCTCGGCGACTCAACGCGTCCGCAACCGCATTCCCTTTGCCAGGCACGTAGTGGATCTTGAAAGTATAGTCCCCCAGGAACTCCATCCACCTACGCTGCCGCATATTCAGATCTTTCTGATCAATCAGGTACTTTAGACTCTTGTGATCGGTGTAGATATCAATCTTCACGCCGTACAAATAGTGTCTCCACAGCTTCAAGGCAAAAATCACGGCCGCCAACTCCAAGTCGTGGACCGGATAATTCCTCTCGTGCACTTTTAGCTGTCTCGAGCCATAAGCTATCACGCTGCCGTGCTGCAATAGCACGCAACCCAAACCGCTGCCCGAAGCATCGCTATATATCTCATAGCCTTCGGTTCCAACCGGCGAACTCAGCACAGGCGCCGTGGTCAACCGACACTTTAACTCCTCAAAAGCTCGCGCGCACTCCGGCGTCCAAACGAACTTATGATCCTTCCTCGTCAAAGTAGTGAGAGGTAACGCTATCCGCGAGAAGTTCTCTACGAAGCGCCTATAATAGCCGGCAAGCCCCAAAAAGCTCCGGACTTCTGCTACCGTAGCAAGCTCAGGCCACTCCCGTATCGCAACAATCTTCGCCGGATCCACAGCAATACCCTCTCCACTCACTATATGCCCGAGGAACGCCACTGAGGATAGCCAAAACTCGCACTTCGAGAACTTGGCATACAACTGGTTTCTCCTGAGTGTCTCCAACACCAAATGGAGATGCTTGAAGTGATCCTCCTCACTTTGCGAGTACACCAAAATATCGTCGATGAAGACGATCACGAAATGGTCTAGGTACTCCCTGAACGTCCTGTTCATCAAATCCATAAATACTGACGGCGCATTAGTCAGCCCAAACGGCATGACCGTAAACTCATAATGCCCGTATCTCGTACTAAACGCTGTCTTCGGGATATCACTCTCCCTTATCCGCAGCTGATAGTACCCAGACTTAAGATCTAACTTCGAGTACACCGTCGACCCGACTAACTGATCAAAGAGATCGTCAATCCGGGGGATCGGGTACTTGTTCTTCTCAGTCAGCTTGTTTAGCTCCCGATAATCAATACACAACCTCAAGCTTTCGTCCTTCTTCTTAACAAAGAGGACCGGTGCGCTCCAAGGCGAAGAACTCGGGCGCACATACCCTTGCTCCAGCAACTCTTGTAGTTGAACTTTCAGCTCTGCCATTTCCTTAGGCGCTAGCCGATACGGAGATCGTGACACAGGCTTTGCACCTGGCACTAGCTCGATAGTAAAATCTATCTCCCGTTGTGGCGGGGCTCCAGGAAGATCTGCGGGGAACACATCAGGGTATTCCGATACCACTGAAATACAATCCATCGCGGGCTTCGGCTTTGCAACCTCCACTAGTGTAAAGAACAGTTCTGCTCCGGCACGAACCGCCTTCACCACCTGAAGAGCAGACATCAACGTCTTGCTCGACCCCTTTAAGCCCGTAAAAGTCGTCTCACGACTTGCTCCCAGCTTTACTTCCTTGCTACCGCAATCTATATGGGCCTGCTGCTCCGAGAGCCAGTCCATTCCAAATATGACGTCGAACTCCACCAACGGAAGTAAGGACGCCCGCAGGTCAAACTCCTGCTCTCCAATACGAGTCTTAACCTCGCAGATTCTATCCGCTCGCATCGAACACCCATTTGGCAACAACACATCCAACTTATCCTTCGCCATCGAAGAAGGGACTCCGATGCGTAATATAAATCCTTCGGACAAGAAGGAGTGTGAAGCTCCCGTATCAAAGAGTGCTCGTGCCGGATTTTCACAAATCAACACAAATCCTAAACAAGTAGTGGTAAGGTAACATGTGCATAACAAGCATATAAAGGAATTGACTTGCTATAAATTAAACCGTACATGTCACCACGTCAGCTTGTTTAATGGCCTCCTGTTGGCCAAGATTGTAAACCCTTGGTTGGGTCGGAGCATAATGGGATGCGGTCGATTCCACCGCCTTGCCCTTCTCTTCATAAGTAGCTCCAGGCCTCCTTTCGGACTTAGGACGTCCGCTCCAACAATCACGGGCGAAATGCCCCGTCTTTCCACACGTAAAGCACGCACCCGGGGTCCGACCCGTAGTCGCCCCAGAAGCGCCAGAAGGAGCTGGACCCGAAGTCCTATGCTTCTTGAAAGTCCTCCGATAGCCTGACTTTGAGGTAGTCGGCACTCTGAACTCAGATTTCTTATCAGCCAAGCCTTTCTTCGCTTGTACACTCTTCATGTCCTTCTCCAAGGACCGGGCAGTATTGACCAAGGTTAAGAAACCCTGCGTCATTGGCCCCGACAGTAACAATCTCAGCTCATCCCTCAAGCCTTCATAAAAACGATTAGTCTTGCGCTCCTCATCCATGATGGTGGAGCTAGCATAACGACTCAACCGCGTAAACTCGTGGAGATATTCATCCACGTTCCTCTCACCCTGCACCAACTTCAGGAATTCATTCTCCATTGAAATCCTCTGAGTCGAAGGGAGGTATCTTGCCAAGAACAATTCCGAGAACTCTTCCATCGGAACGTCTATCAGTTGTCTACCTCGCAGATGATGCAGCTCCAAACCTTCCCACCACATCCTTGCTTCACCGTCCAGCAGGAACGTAGCAATGGTGGTCATCTGCCACTCCTCCGTCTCCATCGCTGTCATGACTCTCTTCACCCTAGAGAGCCAGTCTTCAGCTTGAGATGGGGTTCCCAACCCCGAGAATAACGGAGGGTTAAAGCTCATTACATGCTTCAACTGCCTCTCAGTCGCCCTCCTTGGCACTATTGGTTCTACAACCACTTGCTCCATCCTCCTCGGCTCAGCCTCTTGAAGAGGTACTTGCTCCATCACAGGAGCGGGCTGCTGCGCTTGCCTCCCAGGCTGCGCATTGATCACGGCCAACACCGCTTCAGCCACCAATCTTATATTTTCAGCCGACAAAGGTGTTGCGGGAGCAACTTCCGGTGCACTACTTGCCTCAGAAACTCGGCGTTCTGACGGCCCAATGCCACTTCGAGTCACCTATAGTGGTACAAAACACCGTTAAGCGACCAAATAAATTGCAAACAGCAATTATAGGAACACGCAGGTTCCTCAAACACGAGTATTTTCATTCCTAAGTGGACATTCATGGGTTCTTTTTACGGTTATAACGATGACGCACACAATGTGCTCACCACCCCTTAAAAAGAATTCGCCCACGAATTCAATTCAAGCCCAACCAAAACCAGTAGTCTGATACCAAATTGTAACACCCCCTATCCGTCGCATAGCATATAACAGTAGGTCCGGCCGGGGCCCGACGCCATATGCCACAGACAGACCGGGTGGTTACTTATGGAAACCATCCAACCAATCTCAACGTCCTACACAGAGCATTCTAGCGGAAGCAGTTTATAAAAGTTGCAAAACAAGAACCCAGCAACAAGCATGAATGTCCACTAACATGATAATAGGAATGTTATTACAAAATACTCAAAAGTCGGCCTTAAGGCCTTACAAAATGTTTCACTTGTCTTTTACATGATTTACAAACCTCGGCTCGCAGGCCGGCCATACATGAATAAAACATAAAACATTTCCACTTGGGCCTTCGAGGGCCAGCTTCGCAAAAAGGGCTTTAGCCCGCTATTGACCGCTTGGTCCAGCTGCACCTGCAAGCAAACAAACCACCGCACGGTGGCAAACAAGGCAACGGTCAGCAATGCTGACCAAATTATAACGATCCCGCCCCCAACTCGGGGCGGCGATGCTCCTTTCCTGCATTTCATTAGCATAAGCGAGCAATTATAACCATAGCCATTTCATCACAGGCGTTGGCTCGCACGGCCACACACCCCGTGCACTCAGGGCACATTCTCGGTGAACCGGTCGATGTCACGTCAATTAAAGCCATTAACATTCCGGACTCACCACCGCCACTTAGACGGCCATTCCTATGAGCAATTCGTCTTCATGGTATTGGTCACGTCAATTTAAGCCATCGACCACCGAAGACCCCCATTTATGCCAACGACGAGTGCCATGTAACTTTAGGTCTCTCTAACCCGAACGACATAAAGCGGGTACGGCTCCATCTAACCCGTGCTCACATCGCAACGGCAATTTAAGCCATATGCGCGGGTCAAACTTTCACCGAGTCCCATTCTAACACAAGTCACATAACCCCGTTATGTTCAAGTTGGCTCTCAGGCCACCAAGTTGGCAAGACCTCGTGTCCGCCCAGTTTTCCGGGTGCACCTTTGGGTTAGTCCCCAAGGCTCCCTGCTGCAATCTACCGCGTAGAAAACCCGAAAAACACCCAATAGCACGGAGTCTTCTCCGGCCTTATGCAATGCAACATCACCGATCCGGACTAACATGTCCGGGTAGGCTTCAACCAAAATGCCTATGTCCGTTCTCGCATACGGACTCTAAACAACGGGGACTTCACATATCTACCCGAAGGAACGCCTCCAACTCTCCGCAAACTCGCGAGAGCGGGCTTCCTATGCAAAAAAAGAGAGCGACTCATGCTCAAGTTGAGGATCGTTACCCTTGCGGTCCTCTTTGGCGCCATCGAAAAGTAATCGGATGGAAATCACCGCACTTGCGTTGCCTCCGTGGATCCGGAGTCGGCTTGCGATTCGGAGCTCCGAAGCTCCTCCAATGGCGGATCTAGCTCCTCTTCTTCTTGCCTTAGCTCTTCTTTCTCCAAGGGTTTGGAGAGAGAACAAGTGGAAAAAGTGAGGGTTTTCTAAGTCAAAACCCGGGTATATCCCTTCAGGAACAACCCCCAGCCGTTGGATCTTTAGTCAAAGAAATGAACGGCTTCGATTCGGGACTGAAATGCCCAATCTGGACCGAACACGGCCTGGCACACGCCCGTGTCCAGGGCCGTGTGCCTCATTCGCCGTCAAAATCGAATCACCTGGAACCTCACACGGGTATCGAACACGCCCGTGTTCGAGCTGACACGCCCGTGTTCCATCTGACACGGCCGTGTAGCTGGCCGTGTACCCCATGATTTTCTCCCGTTTTCAACCCGAGCACTGCACGGGTTCTAGGACACGCCCGTGTCCTTGCCCGTGTCACCTTGACACGCCTGGGCTCCAGGCCATGTACATGGTCTCGACACTTCGTGGCTAAGTGTCGACACGGGTCGACACGCCCTGCGACACGCCCGTGTCGCAGGCCGTGTGTCATGTCTCGACACACTGTCGACACCAAAGTGTCGACTTCGCGGGACGAGTGTCGACACGGGTTGACACGCCCTGCGACACGCCCGTGTCGCAGGCCGTGTGCCGTGTCTCGACACAACGTCGAAGCACTGTGTCGACTTCACGGCTAAGTGTCGACACGGGTCGACACGCCCTGCGACACGCCCGTGTCGCAGGCCGTGTGCCCAGTCTCGACACAATGTCGAGACCAAAGTGTCGACTTCACGCCTTAGTGTCGACACAGGCTTGACACGCCCTGGGACACGCCCGTGTCCCAGGCCGTGTGCCTGCAGCCAGAACTCAAACTGGCCCAAATTATTCCCCTCTGCTCCTTTGAGTTTCGGGGCGTTACACGACCACCCCCAGAAGTGGCAGGACCGGCCACTGTCACCGACGGCCACATCGGTGAGGCCCGCAGGGCTCGCTACCCTGCTAGAACAGAAGCGGTCCAAACTATGTCGACATAGGGTTTGTGTGCGCAGCTATGAATGCCTGCGATGTGTGCGCGGCTGTGAATGTCTGCGATAGAATTTAGGATATGAGAACTTGATGTGTTGATGAGCTAGTGGAGCCTTGTTATAACTGATTTATATTGCTGCTGCTTTTTCTAGTTATACTATCTTGTACTCTTTTATAGTTGCTCCTAGCTATACATATATGAAGTATTATACTAACCCTCTCTTGCTTCAGCTATTTACTTTTGTTGGGTGGGTGTGTACTCGTCCCCAGGATATGGATCTGGGGAGGAGATTTTTTTTCCACTTACTTCTGTGACTAACGGTTATCTAAATAACCATTCACAGGAAATGGAGCATCGTAGTGACCCGCTGCCGCAGGAGATTACGCCAGCGGCTAGGACTACTCGAGCAGATGCGCCCCCGACGTTCTCGGAGTTTTGAGACATGAGTACCGCCGAGCAGCATAGGGAGAGTGAGTGTGAGGGTTATATGTAGTACGTGTATAGCTCACGGGCTTATATAAACACTTAGGCTTCGGCCCTAGAACCTCTGTATTATTATATGATGTGTTATATATACCTGTAGTGGTTTCATGTTAATGCTTCTGCTATACTCTGATGAGTTGTGAATGTTGTGATTCGAGCCGAGCAAGACGGTCATCTAGTGCTTAGACAGGGTGGATCGTTTCCCGTAAGGAGCACTGGGTGGACGTCTTGGGCCAGTAGTACCCCTCTGGCCCGACCCGGGCAAAAGGTTTGTGGAGCAGTCTCAGGATCCCTCTGTCCCTCGCTTCGTTCTAGGTTCGGGACGAACCTTGCAGCGGAAGCCTGGTGGACCCTAATGTAGAGGCTTAGGGATTGTAGACTGTACGATAGTACGCCCATACACCGTTGTTTTCGCTTTGGTTGTCGTTTTTGCAAATTTCCCCTACTTTTGCAAAATACTGACACCATTTCCTGTTACTTCTCCAGATACCAGAGTACAGTAATGGAGGATCCTCATCTAGAGGATATGTTCCATCTACCCCACCTCCAGACCCGGTCGCTCCCGTGGCCGTACCGTTTGCCGAGACAGATATGGGGCAGACACTAACGACTATTTTAGCGACTTTTTCAGGCTGCCTTGGCACAGCCACCGCGAGAGCTGACAGCACCCACCGATCTGTTATCGACTTTCTGAGGACTAAGGCCTCCCCTTTCAGAGGTACGGAGACAGCCATCCAGATAGAGGAGTGGGTGGAGCGGGTGGAGGAGCTATTAGTGGGAATGATGCACCCAGCTGTGGTTATAGTCTCTTTAGTGGTGACCCTTTTGGAGCGATACGCGAGGGATTGGTGGAGAGCGGCTAGTCGCTCTACTTTTTGAGGTCGGTCGTTGAGCGCGATTCTTTGAGGGGAATTCTCTGAGGCTCTACTAGAGTTCTTCATCACGGATGCAGACCGAGCCGCGCTGTAGGAGAGGTTCTTGCTCATTCGACAGGGCAACCACACAGTGGCAGAGTACAAGAGAGAGTTTATACACCTGGCATGCTTCGCTGGGAATTTGGCTGCCTCCGATAGAGATAGAGCTTCTCAGTTCTACCGAAGACTACGAGATGACCTGAGGCAGGCCCTGATCACGCTCTCTCAGGCCACCTTTCACACCATAGCCACCCATGAGGCAGCATTGGAGTTGGACCAGCAGACAGTGGCTCAGCAGCGCAGAGGCCAGGTAGAGATTCCTCGAGACCAGAGGCGAGACGGAGGAGTCACTCCCCACAGACAGGATAGAGAGCGCAGGCAGCGACGCCGCAGACGCCCTATAGGCGCCCACCAGTACCCCCAGCTGTGCAGCCATACATCAGACCAGCTCCAGCACCACAGCCCGCACCAGTGGCCCGACGAGATGTTCCCTTCACAAGGAGCTGCTTCTTATGTCACCAGCCGGGACATATGGGAGCTTTCTGCCCACAGGTGACAGGGAGATCGAGATTAGGAGAAGTTCAGGGTGGACAACCAGCACGGAGACAGGGTCAGAGAGGCCGCAGAGGCAGAGCTGGCAGGAGAGGCCAGCAAGGCCGAGCAGCGCCCAGGGAGGCCTACGCACTGGACTTGCAGCACGAACTGGCCCCTGACGTAGTTATAGGTATATACTTTAGGCGATAGGGAGATACCAGATCTTACTACTGATATATATGTATATACATTCCATATCGTCAAGAATCTTGTTGGTAGAAGGACACCCTGCCTAGACCCTTTTTGACACAGGAGCGACACATTCTTTTGTTTCCCACAAATTCATCGCATCAAAAGAGAATGTTATTCGTTCAACCGGACTATCTATATGAATCCGTTTACCGGACGGGTCAGATATGACATCTACGGAAAAGTGCTCATTCCAGGCTGTGCTGGGAGAAGTAGAATTTGAGATCTACGCAACCCTCCTAGCAATAACCAGATTTGATATTATTTTGGGGATGGACTGGCTGGCCGAGCACCAAACACGGATAAACTGTTCCACACGAGAAGTCCAGCTACAGAACCCAAATGTCCAGAGCATCACGTTGACAGGTGTGCCCTCTATCTCGCGTATTATTCTGACCTCTACACAGATTGTGAAATCAGTCCGGCAGAAGGACGAAGTATACCTTATCTATTTCGAGATGGAAGACAAAACCCAGGTGCTCGCCAAAGTTCCAGTAGTCCACGACATTCCAGATATTTTCCCTAAGTCCCTCCCTGGATTGCCACCCCAGCGAGAGGTCGACTTTCAGATTGAGCTCGTGTCCGGAGCACAGCCAGTATCACGAGCCCCCTACCAGATGGCCCCAAGAGAGCTGACTGAACTGAAAATCCAACTACAGGAACTGATAGATGCTGGATTCATCCGTCATAGTTCCTCACCCTGGGGATCCCCGATGCTTTTTGTCAAGAAGAAGGACGGGACACTGCGACTGTGCATCGACTACAGAGAACTAAATAAGCTTACTATATGCAACACATACCCCCTCCCTGGGATCGACGAACTGTTCGATCAGTTGCAAGGTGCATCCGTGTTCTCCAAGATGGACTTGAGATTCGTCTATTATCAGCTTCGAATCCGAGAGGAAGATATTCCCAAGACTACCTTCAGCTCCCGATACAGTCTATATGAGTTCCTAGTGATGCCCTTCGGGCTCACCAACGCGCCCTCTGCCTTCATGGCCCTGATGAATAAAGTCTTTGAACCCTTCTTAGATCACTTTGTCATCGCCTTCATAGACGACATCTTAATCTACTCGAAGACCAAGATGGACCATACTCGGAACCTGCAGATGGTGTTATTAAAACTCCGGGAGCACTCTCTCTTCGCCAAATTTAGTAAGTGCAAGTTTTGGCTAGGATAAGTTGGATTCTTGGGCCACACGATAAACAAGGAAGTAGTTGCAGTAGACCAAGACAAGATCCAGACAGTACAAAATTGGCCGCCACTCGGGACGGCTGCGGACATCCAGAGTTTTCTCGGTCTTGCCGGATACTACAGGAAGTTCGTTAAAGGTTTTTCCAAGATTGTCCTTCCCCTAACTGCTCTTACCAGGAAAGACGTCGCATTCCGATGGATGCCGGAGTGCGAGGCTGCGTTCGTCGAACTGAAGAAGCGGTTGACTTCTGCGCCAATCCTTACGATCCCCACATGAACCAAGGGATTCCAATCCTACACTGATGCCTCCCTGAAGGGATTGGGAGCTGTTATAATGCAGCATGACAGGGTAGTGGCCTACGCATCTCGACAATTAAAGCCGCACGAATTAAATTATGCAGCACATGATTTAGAGTTGGGCGTCGTCATCTTCGCCCTTAAAATCTGGAGGCATTATCTGTACGGAGTAAGATGTGAGATCTTCTCCGACCACAAGAGCCTCAAGTATATATTCACGCAGAAAGAGCTGAATCTCCGACAACGCAGATGGATAGAATTCCTATGTGATTATGACTTCGCTCTCCAATATCATCCTGGGAAAGCTAACAGAGTTGCTGACGCCTTGAGCCTCCTCTTTGCGATAGCCGGGAGCTGGATGGAGCAGATCCCTAAGGAACTATTCCAGTCCTTGATAGACTTGGAGATTACCCTGGTTGCCCGAAGAGATCTGGAAGAGTACCATGCTCAGCTGTATTGGATGGAGATCCAATGCGACATCCGAGACCGGATACGTGAAGCTCAGAAGATCGACCCAGAGGTAATGCTGATCATCCGATCTCTGTAAGGAGGGGCACAGGAGTATTATAATCTGCATGACGGGATTCTATAATTCAAGCATCGCATATTAGATCCTGCTACCAGAGGAATTCGTGAAGAAATTCTGCAAGAGGCCCATCAGTCCAGGTACTCGATTCACCCTAGTGTGATTAAGATGTACGTGGACCTGCACAGGACCATTTATTGGCCTGGAATGAAAAAAAGATGTCACCAACTTCGTGGCCCAGTGTCAGACCTGTCAAAAGGTTAAAGTCGAATGTCGTAGTCCAAGAGGCCTATTATAGCCCCTGCCGATACCAAAATGGAAGTTCGAAGATATCTCCATGGACTTCGTCCACGGCCTACCTCGATCCCGCGCTAGGAATGACTCAATTTGGGTGGTCGTAGATCAACTCACCAAGGTAGCGCGGTTCATTCCAAATCGACAGGGTGACAGAGTGGATATCCTGGCCAGAATGTTCCTAGAGCAAGTGGTCCAATTTCACGGAGTACCAAAGTCCATCGTATCAAATCGTGATGGACATTTCACATCTAAGGAGTGGAGGCGGGTACAGACATGCTTGGGAACCAAATTGGCCTTCAACACCGCCTTCCACCCACAGACAGACGGACAGACGGGGAGGACGAACCGGAAGATGGAGGATCTTCTTCGATTGTGCATAGTGGAACACATTGAGCCGTGGGAGCAGCTGCTGCCACTAGTCGAATTCTCTTACAATAACAGTTACCAGGCTAGCATTAAGATGGCTCCGTATGAAGCATTGTATGGGAGACATTGCCGAACCCCGTTGACTTGGGCTCAAGAAGAGGACCCGGAAGCCTTAGGAGTGGCTTACATTGATGACACTACGATAACGATACAGCTGATCCAGGAGCGAATGCGGGAAGCGCAGAGCTGATAGGCCAAGTACTATGATGCGCGACACGGACCGGTGGAGTTCAACGTGGGGAGATGGTGTTTTTGAAAATAAAGCCCATGCAAGTTGTCTCCCGATTGAGAAAGCAGAAAAAGTTAGATCCCCGCTACTTGGGCCCCCATCCGTGATAGAGCGTGTTGGCCCTGTCGCCTATCATTTAGCCTTGCCCCCAGAGTTGGGGAATCTTCACGATGTGTTTCATATCACTTCCTTGAGACGAGTCCTCCGGCAACCAGAGCAGCACCATGCTACCCACCGATGAAACTATAGTCAGATAGATCCGTCCAACTCGAACCCGTCAAAGTAGTAGATTACAAGGTGAAGACACTACGTAACAAGGCCATCCCGATGGTTAAGATACTATGGTCAAACTGAGGACGAGAGGAGTTCACGTGGGAACCTGAAGCACTCCTCCGAGAGAAGCACCCAGAGCTCTTTCCCCAGGTATGTTACTTTTTCCCCTTACTTCAAGCAAATTTTCGGGGACGAAAATCCTTTTAATTTTATTGGATTGTAACATCACGACTTTTATTGGGTCTCCAGAGCCCCAGTGGGCACAATAAAAGTGGCCCGGACCTTACCCATGACTCGGTGGGAGATAACCCTAGGTAGGAAATAAAGCTAGAGAACTCCGATTTGAGTTCTGTCAGTTCCTGTGACCTTATATAACCTAGATGGGTGCATCTGAACTCGTCACGTCACAATCCGAGATCGAACGACAGATTTTGACACTTTGACCATTTTAGCGCGCTGCGACGCGCAAATTTTGGACTTCGCCAAACGGACTCCGATTCAACCCCAGTTAGTGGCGTTGGACTCGTGTGGTCAATACGAAGTCAGCGGAAGTCTTCCCCGACAATTTCGATGACAATTGGTCAACTTGTAGTCAAATCAAGCATAGTCATGCACCGAAAGGCGTGCGCACACCAATTGTGACACGACACTCGAACCTTGACCGACCCCGATGACTTGGACCCACTTTGACTTTGACCAGCAAGGGGGACCCACCCTAGGGATTGACGTGGTCAACCCCCCCCCCCCTAAAAACCCATTTTTGGATTTTTCTCCAAATGGGGGGCCACCCCCTCTTCATGACCACTTAGGGTCTTGCCCCTCACCCACTTTGGGCCCCCCAACCAGCAAACAAAACAACCCACTACAAGTGGAGGCCCACCACACACTCTCTCTCTCTCTTTCTCTCTCTCTCTCTCTTTCCCACCCTAAAGCCCAAGCCCAAAGGGCTTAACCCCTTTTCCCCAATGTGGGGGAAATCTCCCTGACCTCCAACTGTCCTTGGACAGCTGGAGGGTGGGATTAATCCCTCCCTAAGGAGGGATTAATCCCACACCAAGTAGAGAAGGGGAGACACCTCCCCACTAGCCTATAAAAGGCCCCCCTCCCCCTCTTCCCCCTCAAGCTCTCTGAGCAACCCCTTTTCCCACTGCCCAACCTCTGCCGGAGCCCAGGTGGCCGGGAAAAGGCAAGCCAAGGGGCCTCCCCCTCCACCACCGCCACCTTTGGCATGACCGACCAGGCCGGCCCCTCTCGAGACCACCAAACTCAGGTGGAGACCTTCTCCCACCGCCTTCCCTATTCTAGACGTCGTGCCCAAGGAGGAAAGCCCCTCCCCCAACGCTGGTGGTGGTGCTGGGGGAGTGCTAGACCACTTGGGGCGGCGACCCCCAGCGGTGGAGAGCGGCGGTGCCGCCGGAAAACATGGCTCCAACAGCACCCACAAAACAGAGCAATGCTCTGTTTAGAGATGGCGGTGGCAGTCGGCGGCGTAAGGCCGTCAGGCCACCGCCTTCCCGGCGCGCCGGCCGGCGGTGGAGCGGTAGGTGGCCGACCACCCGAGGAGCGGGGGTGGCACGGTGGCACCGGGAGCAGAGGCCCCGCCACCCTAAGCTCTCGGGTTAGGTTGCGCTGGCCTAATGCGTTGTGCGGCTCGATTTCAGCCGCATGATCCATGTGATCTGCTAAATGCAGACCATTTTGTTAGAAAGTAGAGAAAGGAAGCGAAAAGAAGAGAACAAGCCGAATAAACTTTTGAATAATCGAAATTTTATTATCCAAAAAAGATAACTATTACAAAGGTATGCCCTCCCTTATATAGAATGGAGGAGAGAAGAGAGAATACAAATAAGAGATGTGGGACTAAAATTTACAAGCTAAGCGGACTGTACAAAGTAAACCGCACAGGCCGCGCGGTTAGACATAAGGACTAACCGCACGGCTTACAATAAGAGATGCAGAGAGATCGCCTGTGAAGATTGCTAGACCGCCCGGTTTACAAGTCGCCGAGTCAAACCGCCAGACCGCGCGGTCTCCAACCCGCCAAGACAGACCGCCCGGTCTCCAACTTCAACACTCCCCCTCAAGCTGGAGCATATATATCAATCATGCCCAGCTTGTCGCAAACATGCAGAAACGAGGCGGAGACTGGCTTGGTGAAGATGTCAGCTAGCTCTTTATCAGATGTGACAAACGGAGTGCAAATCTGTTCTTTTAAAATCTCTTCACGAATGAAATGGCAGTCAACCTCAATGTGCTTTGTTCTTTCATGGAATACCGGATTTTTGGAGATGTATATGGCGGCCTTGTTATCACAGAACATAGGTAGAGGATGGTTGTACACCTCTCCTAAATCTAGCATGAGAGCCCGCAACCATTTCAACTCACAAGTGGTTGACGCCATACCGCGATACTCAGCTTCTGCACTGGACCTGGAGACAACAGACTGCTTTTTACTCTTCCAGCTCACCAGATTTCCCCCAATAAAGGTGCAAAAACCTGAGGTAGACTTGCGATCCCCTTTGTCATCAGCATAACTTGCATCTGAGTAGGCTTCAATCCTCAGATGACCATTCTTCTGAAACAGTAATCCTTTCCCAGGCGCTGCTTTGACATATTCCAAGATCCGCAAGGCGGACTGAAGATGACAATCCCTGGGCGCTTGCATGAATTGACTCACCTTGCCCACAACATAAGAAATGTCGGGTCTGGTCACTGTGAGATATATGAGCTTACCAACCAGACGCCTGTACCGCGAACTATCTGAAAGAAGAGGCGAATCATCTGTCCAGGTTTTGTCCTCCCCAATAGCCATGGGACATCGGGCAGGTTTAGCTCCAGTCAATCCTGCCTCTTTTAAAAGATCAAGGGCATACTTACGCTGAGAGAGAACTAAGGAGTCGGGCTTCCGAGAGAGTTCGATCCCCAGAAAGTACTTTGGAGAGCCCATATCTTTAGTGATCAGATGTTGGCGAAGATGTAGCTTTGTCAGGGCTACCCCTTCCTGGTCATCGCCAGTGAGAAGAATATCATCGACGTATACAGCAAGAACAACCAGCCCAGAAGGAGTTTTGCGAATAAAGAGAGAGTGATCAGCAGAGCTTCGCACAAAACCAACAGCCGCCACAATACCGCTGAACTTGTCAAACCAAGCTCGATGACTCTGCTTGAGGCCATAAATTGCCTTCTGCAGCCGGCATACTCGTGTCTCCCCCTGAGCAACATACCCAGGAGGTTGCTCCATGTAAACGGCCTCGTGAAGATCACCATAAAGGAAGGCATTCTTGACGTCCAGCTGAGAAATTGGCCAATCCCGATTGACGGCCACAGAGAGAAGAACCCGGATTGTGCTGAGACGAGCCACAGGGGAGAAGGTGTCAAAGTAATCAACCCCATAGGTCTGAGTAAAGCCCTTAGCCACAAGGCGAGCCTTATACCGATCCACAGTGCCGTCTGGGCTAAATTTGACCACAAAGACCCAGCGACAGCCAACAACATCAGTGCCAAAGGGAGGAGGAACAAGAGTCCAGGTACCCCGCTCAGTGAGGGTCGCCATTTCCTCATCCATGGCCATCTTCCAGTGAGGAATAGCAAGGGCCTCCTGATAGGAGCGGGGTGTGGCAGTGGCAGAGATAGCCAGTGCAAAGGCCCTGCGAGAAGGAGTAAGACGATCATAGGAAACAACAGCAGCAAGGGGGTGTAAGGTGCACATCCGCACCCCTTTGCGAAGAGCTATAGGAAGATCCAGGTCAGTCGGGCCCGCGGCATCCGGAGCATCCGTGGTAGAGAAAGCTGGCCCGGGAGAAGAGAGCGACGACAGCGGAGAGGAGGGAGAGGGTGGTGGGGAAGGGAGAGAGAGAGGTGGAGGAAGAGGAGGGGGTGGAGACGGTGTAGTGGTGGAGAGTGTAGGAGGAGACGAGGGAACGAAGGGAACGGCAGGAGAATCAGAAGCTGGGAGAAGAGGAGAAGAGACATCCGAGAAGTAGGAGGTATTCTCGAAGAAGGTGACGTCAGCAGAGACGAACTGCTTACGAAGGACGGGATCAAAGCAACAGTAGCCTTTCTGAGTGGTGGAATACCCCAGAAAGACACATTTGGTGGAGCGAGGGGAGAGCTTATCACGGGTGGCAGAAGGGGCATGCACAAAGGCAGTGCATCCAAAGATTTGGAGAGGGAGATGAAACGGCTCCTTGCCCGGATACAAAATGGAGAACGGGGTTTGGCCATGGAGAACCGTGGAGGGAATGCGATTGATGAGGTAGCAGGCAAGGAGAACAGTATAGCCCCAATAGGAGCGAGGAACATGCATCTGGGTCATCAAGGTGCGAGCGACATCGAGCAGGTGTCGGTTTTTGCGTTCGGCTACACCATTTTGTTGTGAAGAATAGACACAACTAGTTTGATGAAGAATGCCATTTTGCATGCAGAATGTAGAGAAGTCACGACTGAGATATTCTGCGGCATTATCAGACCGAAAAACTTTGATAGAAACATCAAACTGAGTTTTGATCATGAGATAGAAGGATGTCCATACAGAGAATAATTCAGAGCGATCTTTTAACAGATACACCCACGTACAGCGAGAGAAATCATCAATGAACGTGACAAAATAGGAACTACCCCGACCAATGGTAAGAGTAGGAGAAGGACCCCAGATGTCGGAGTGGATAAGATCAAACGGACGGGTAGAGCTACGAACGTGCTTTGGAGGGAAGGAGGAGCGGTGATGCTTGCCAAGCTGACAGGCCTCACAGTTGAGCGGAGGACTTTGAGGAGGAAGGTGGGGCAGAAGTTGACGAAGAAGACGGGGAGGAGCATGACCAAGGCAGAGATGCCATTGGAGAAGATCTGTGGAGGTGGAGGAGAAGGTGGAAAAAGCAGAAATGTTGTCTAGGAAGTATAAGCCGCCACTCTCAGTCCCAGTAGCAATCGTCCGTTGGGAGTCCGGATCCTGAAAAGAGCAAGAAGTAGAAGTAAATGTGACGGAACACTGTAATTGCTTGCAAAGAGATGTAACAGATAATAAGTTGCACGGGAACTGGGGCACATATAGAGTATCCGCCAAGTGAAGAGACGGGGTGACATGAACTATCCCTGTGCCATGAACTGATGATGAAGAGCCGTCAGCGAGAGTAACTGGGGGCAAGCGAGCATGTTTTTCTAGGAGAGAGAAACACGGGAGATGGCCGGTCATATGATTCGTAGCACCAGTGTCGATCAGCCATTTGCCCTGAGTAACAACGTGTGCACGACCAGAAGACGTGACAACCGAGGCGAAAGCCATGAAGGGAGGAAGAAGAAACTGCAGCGGTCTCGGTGACAGCACACCAGCGGCACGAAGGGCCACGACCAAGGTGCAGAGCACAAGCCGCGCGACTAAACCAGGAGGTCGCGGCGACTAACAAGAGAAGCGGCTAAGAGCGAAGAGGCGGAGAGGCCGCTCAAACAAGGAAGAATCCGCGTGAAACCGCGGCGGGAACAAAAGGGAAGAAGCCGCGTGAACACGAGCGGCTAGGATTCAGATCAAGGCACAGCGGGGAAGAAGTCGCGCGGACTGCAAAGGGCCGAGCGAACAGAAGAGAGGAGAAGAGCAGGTGACCGCGACCAAGATGCGGGTAAGAAAGGGACAACCCGCACGGTCAGGCAGATCACAGCAGTTGCGAGAATGCGGTCAAGGGCACAGCGGGGAAGAGGGCGCGCGGACTGAAAAGGCCGAGCGAACAGAAGAGAGGAGAAGAGCAGGTGACCGCGACCAAGATTCGGGTAAGAAAGGAACAACCCGCACGGTCAGGCAGATCACAGCAGCAAACCGCGAGTGCAGAGACAACACACGCGGACAGAGACAGACCGCAGCGACTAGGAAGTCGGAGCGGCAGGAAAGAGCAAGGAGCGCGGCGACACGGAAACAGGTCGCTGCGACAAAGAGCAGGAGGAGAAGAGAAACAAGAAGAGCAAGCCGCGCAAACAGGCAGCGGACAGAAACAAGCCGCGCGGATAGAAACAAACCGCGCGGACAGAGGAGAAGGCAAGCCGCGAACAACAGAGAGCGCACAGAATCAGGAGGAAAAGACCGTGTCCTCTGATACCATGTTAGAAAGTAGAGAAAGGAAGCGAAAAGAAGAGAACAAGCCGAATAAACTTTTGAATAATCAAAATTTTATTATCCAAAAAAGATAACTATTACAAAGGTATGCCCTCCCTTATATAGAATGGAGGAGAGAAGAGAGAATACAAATAAGAGATGTGGGACTAAAATTTACAAGCTAAGCGGACTGTACAAAGTAAACCGCACAGGCCGCGCGGTTAGACATAAGGACTAACCGCACGGCTTACAATAAGAGATGCAGAGAGGTCGCCTGTGAAGATTGCTAGACCGCCCGGTTTACAAGTCGCCGAGTCAAACCGCCAGACCGCGCGGTCTCCAACCCGCCAAGACAGACCGCCCGGTCTCCAACTTCAACACATTTTATTATCAGAAATTTGTAGAAATTTCTGGGCCAAACCTAGGCCTCTAAGAGAAAAGTGACCAACATAAAAAATGTTCCCCATGATGAGGGCTTCCTCCATAAAAATTTGGAAAATTTTTGGAAATGATTTGTTATTCTTAAAAGACAAAATAAAATTTGTTTGACCAAATTAAAAGCCCAAAATACTTTGGAAAATTATAAAAAAAAATACTAGGCTTATTTTAGGACCTCCTAAGGGTTGTATCAAAATTTGGGGTCATGGGGATATGTTTTGATATTTTTCCTAAAATTTAGAAACCTAGGGTCGCGCTCGGAACATATTCCGCTCATTTTCCCTCAAAGGTGGAAATTAAAGCGCGCGACCACCCCTTTAAAATCAAATAAGTATTTTAAACTATTTTTTTTTGAGGAGAGTGGCCGAGGCAAGTGACTAAGCTCCGAAAATTCCGAGATTTCGTAAAACCGTCGAGCGCCTCGACTCTCGGGTAAAGTGGGCACGCTCGGAAGGTGAGAGTACGAGTGATGAGTTAGCAGTTGTTCTCGACGACTAATAAGAATGTAACTCCTAACAAACCCTTGATCCAATTAAGCCGTAATAAATATGGTGCAACCAAATTAATTGGATCTTAATAATTGGTGTAGTCCAATGAAATCTTCTTTAAATCTGAGATGAAACTGAAGCCTCCTGGATGGAGTGATTGAACTACTAACCATTTTTTCTTTGTGTTTTCTCTAGTCTCGTACTGGTCAAGCTGGTTTTAGTGCTTCCAATTCAGTACTACTCCAGTCTCGTACTGGTCAAGCTTATTTTAGTACTTTCAATTCAGTACTACTCCAGTCTCGTACTAGTCAAGCTTATTTTAGTACTTTCAATTCAGTACTACTCTAGTCTTGTACTGGTCAAGCTTATTTTAATATTTTCAATTCAGTACTACTCCAGTCTCGCACTAGTCAAGCTTATTTCAGCACTTTCAATTCAGTACTACTCCAGTCTCGTACTGGTCAAGCTAATTTCAGTACATTCTATTCAGTACTACTCCAGTCTCGTACTAGTCAAGTTTATCTCAGTACTTTCTATCCAGTACTACTTCAGTCTCATACTGGTCACATTTCATTCCAGCACTTTAAATAAGCAGCATAATCACCGCACTTGTCTTCATTGCACTGGATCCTTCTCTGACGAGCAATCGTTTTTAAAGTTGAGCCTTAGTTGGGGATAACCGGAGTTGAAGTAGTCCTCCAGGTCTAGCCCCAAATAATGCGCTCCCACACTCCTTGCAAAAGTACAGCTAAGCGCCGCCGCTCGAAGTTTAAGCCTAGTAAGGCAGGCCGACATAGACCCGGTGTGTATTATGATTGCCATTTGTTTGATTGATATAAATTGCTTGCGGTGAAATAGTGGCGGGTCAGTCCCTCCCGCAGACCGTTCGTACCAGTGTGGGAAGGTCGACGACTCAAGGCGACAGGGAGATGGGTACCACGGGTGACCGACAGTTATATTATTCCCCGTCAGGTTTTCCTCCACTAGTCGGCCAAAACGATTCGTCGGATGTCGCTCACATCCAAGAGTACACAAGGTTGTACGTTAGAGCCTGAGGTTTTGCGGTACGACCACCCCCAGAAGTAGCAGGATTGACCACTATCACCGACAACCACATCGGTGAGGCCCGCGGGGCTCGCTACCCTGCTAGAACAGAAGCGGTCCAAACTATATTGACTTAGGGTTTGTGTGCGCGGCTATAAATGCCTGCGGTGTGTGCGCGGCTGTGAATGCCTGCGATAGAATTCAGGATGTGAAAACTTGATGTGCTAATGAGCTAGTGGAGCCTTGTTATAACTGATTTATATTGCTGCTGCTTTTTCCAGTTATATTATCTTGTACTCTTTTATAGTTGCTCCTAGTTATACATATATGTAATGTTGTGCTAACCCTCTCTTGCTTCGGTTATTTACTTTTGTTGGGTGTGTGTGTGTGTGCTCGTCCCCAGCATATGGATCTGGGGAGGAGATTTGTTTCCACTTAGTTCTGTGACTAACGGTTATCTAAATAACCATTCACATGAAATGGAGCATCGTAGTGACCCGCTACTGCAGGATATTATGCCAACGGCTAGGACTACTCGAGCATATGCACCCCCGACATCCTCGGAGTTTAGAGATGTGAGTACCACCGAGCAGCATAGGGAGAGTGAGTGTGAGGGTTATATGTAGTACGTGTATAGCCCACGGGCTTATATAAACACTTAGGCTTCGGCCCTAGAACCTCTGTATTATAATATGATGTATTATATATATCTGTGTTAATGTTTCCGCTATACTTTGATGGGTTGTGAATGTTGTGATTCGAGCCGAGCAAGGCGGCCATCTAGTGCTTAGACAGGGTGGATCGTTTCCCCTAAGGAGCACTGGGTGGACGTCTTGGGCCAGTAGTACCCCTCCGGCCCGACCCGGGCAAAAGGTTTGGGGGGGTCTATACCGGGTAGATGCCATCGAGTGACATCCAGCCTTGCCAATTAGGTGAGAGCCTGACAACAGGATCTGCTCGGGGTCTGAGTGACACCGAGTGACATCCAGCCCTGCCTGCTAGGTGAGAGCCTGACAACGGAATCTGCTCGGGGTCTGGATACATGCCATCGAGTGACATCCAGCCCTACTAGCTAGGTGAAAGCCTGACAGCGGATCTGCTCGGGGTCTGAGTGACACCATCGAGTGACATCCAGCCCTGCTAACTAGGTGAGAGTCTGGCAGCGGGATCTGCTCTGGGTCTGAGTGACACCATCGAGTGACATCCAGCCCTGCTAGCTAAGTCAGAGCCTGGCAGCAGGATCTGCTCAGGGTCCGGGTAGATGCCATCGAGTGACATCCAGCCCTACCAGCTAGGTGAGAGCCTGACAGCGGGATCTGCTCGGGGTCTGAGTGACACCGAGTGACATCCAGCCCTACCAGCTAAGTGAGAGCCTGACAGCGGGATCTGCTCGGGGTGTGGATAGACGCCATCGAGTGACATCCAGCCTTGCCAGCTAGGTGAGAGCCTGGCAGCGGGATCTGCTCGGGGTCTGAGTGACACCATCGAGTGGCATCCAGCCCTGCCAGCTAGGTGAGAGCCTGACAACGAGATCTGCTCAGGGTCTGAGTGACACCATCGAGTGACATCAAACCCTGCCAGCTAGGTGAGAGTCTGGCAGCGGGATCTGCTCGGAGTCCGGGTGGATGCTATCGAGTGACATTCAACCCTGTCAGCTAGGTGAGAGCCTGTCAGCAGGATCTACTCGGGGTCTGAGTGACACCGAGTGACATCCAGCCCTGCCAGCTAGGTGAGAGCCTGACAATGGGATCTGCTCATGGTCTATCAAATAAACACCTCACTTCTCATGCAAATTACTGCAGGAGGATTAACACATCAAAAAAGCTTTATTAATGTAAGACCCCCCTTTTTTGCAACAACCACCGGGGTCTTATGCCTAGAACCGCCGTTTTGCGGTGGCCCCGACTCTCGGGAAGGCCGCCACTACAAAACGCCGATTCTGCCGGCCTTTTCGATCAACAAGAGAGAATGTTTAATGATTAGGAAAGCTAAAACAATCAAGTCCACAACATAGAAAGAGGAAATCACATGACAAATAAAGAGTCCACACCATGATATACAGACTTATGCCTGGTACAAAAAGACCTCACTACAAGTCACTCATAAAAGTAAAACTACTACTACTCAGCTCCACTCACGGATCTGGATGCCTGTCCACCCGAACTATACTGGCCTGTCTCCATCTGCACTGTACTCCGCTGGGGCTGCGTCTCCTGCGGCTGCTCCCTGTTTCCCATCCGGAGTGCCTAAAATGTGGTGGTCAAACGATCGTTAGTCAAACTAGACTCAGTCAACAATCCCCCACCCCTCTACCCGTGGCTCCTAGGCACCGGGCGGAAGGAAGTAAAAAGGAGGACCAAATAGCAGGGTGAAATCAAGCAGATGACAACTATCCTAACAAGAGTGTTATAATATTAAAAGTGTAGCAGGAGTTAATCAATAAATGGTAATGCAGAGAAGAAAGATAAGCATGAAGAACTGAAAGTAAGAACTGTACAAATAGTAATTCAGTAACCATTGATTTATAGGGATTACCCATATAGACCAAGGGGTCGTTTTGCAGGGCCTATCGTATAAACTGTCTCATACCAATTTATACGTTAGGTGTCAGGGGTTAAATGCAATGACTATGCTATGACATAAAAGTATGCTAGGGTATGAACATGCAAGTGCAACACACACATACGACTCTATGCGCACAGACCTTTAGTTCCCCAGTTTGGAGTTAGCTAAACTCTCAGGAACCTCTCGTCGTGGCCAACATAGACAGTGGGTTGGGCCTCTCCACTCCTAGACTAGTAATCACACTACCCAGCCTAGCCCCTCTCGTACGTTTTCGTACTCTTCCTAGGAAACCAGCTAGTCTCCCCGAGTCAACGTACCGACGACGGTGTGATCGATCGTCCAATACCGAGGACCCACCACTGTTATGCACATGCAAGCTTGTATATTATACCTCACCTAAATCTCTGAGCCCCCAGCTCACCAAACCATCAAGTCTAAAAACTAGCCCTCGAGCATACAGCTCCCCGGACTACCAAAACAGTTACAAGTTCCTTTAACTCTACCAGTAAGCCCATCGACCATGGGTTTATGCATCCATTCATTACCAATTTGTCTCACCACATGTGCAAGTGTGAGTGCAAGGTGGAGGTATTATTGAGGTTACTCTTGTCCATATTATCCCTAAAGTTTACGTTAGCCCAGGACTGCCCAAGATATTCCCCATGAAGGGCTCTCGAAGGCACTAGGAACTACGATGAGATTACGCCCAAAGTTACCTTTCGCAAGACACTTAATATTATTGATTCCTACCCTTGACCAATCCTCTCTTTTATTTCAGTGTGGCTCCCCTAAGTGTGTTCAAGTTCTCCGAGCTAGTCTATTTTAATTCTATGTACTATATGCAGACCGTGCTAAGTTACATGATGTTCCCACTAAGGGGTACTCCATTTACTCATCCAACAGAACCAAAACAATTATTGGGAGTCTACCATGACCTATTTAGACTAACTCCAGAGTTTCATAATTTTCCTAATTAATTGGGCATTCATTCTAATTACCCTAAGACTCTGGATGCCCTACTTTGAACATGAAATGCACTTTTAAATCAGTAACATACCACCACAAAATTATGATAGATACTAGGTAACATTTCTACAATAAATCCAAGGTTTAAGAATTTTCAGAATTGTTTAGGCCCCAAATCCACAATTTAGAACATAAAGTCGATAATATCATTTTAAGAAGCAAAGGACAACAATATTGTTCTAAAAATTATGATAAAAATTCAGTAAGACCATCATGGCCTAAAAAGACCCGAGAGGTACTCTCCCAATTTTTCCAGTGAACAGTAACCCTTAATTTAATTTTAATTCAATAATTCCATAACCATTGGTTATTGAAGCAAGTACTGTAAAAATTCATCTAATAATTATAACAAAATTCTAGGAGATAGATAATGATCTAAATCTAACCCTAACCAAGTTTTACAATTTTTCCAATATATGAGGGGCTCTGAATCTGATTAAAAGTAATCTTCCAAATTTATAACTTTGTGAAGCAAGTACTGTTTCTAATCACTTAAAAATTATGAGCAAATTCTAGGGCCTACACATTGACATAGAGCACTCACTGACCAAGTTTCATAATTTTCTATAGCAATATTGGGCTCCACATATATTTTTGATCAGAAATCTATAATTCATAAATTATAAAATAAGTACTTAAAATAAATATCTAAAAATTTCAATAAAAATACAGAGGGGACTAACATGATGTAAAACTTCCAAATACAAAATTTCACAACTTTTCAGTGGTCAGAAATATCATAACAAGAAAAATAAACTTAAGGACACAGTTAGGGTTATAAAGGAAGTACAGATTTTATTAGTCCAAAAATTCCACCAAAATTATTTTAGGGCTCTTTTTATCATAGAAATACCCTGCCCAAGTTTTAAGTTATTGTGAGGTGTTTTTATTGCCTAAACCCAAATATTGGGCTTTGTGCCCTAAACTAGGGTAGGATTTGAGGGGGGTTAAAGGCTTCCAAATTCAATAAATCTTCAACCAGAGAACCATAGCCATCCTATGAACCCTTCCACCAAGTTCTAAGTCATTCCAAGGTCATTTGACTCCATGACCTTCAAACCCTAAAAATCTCCACAAAAGGGGCCTACCCTAGGGTTCTATGGCTACCCTAGCCCAAACCACCCCAAATCTCATTGAAGGGTGTTATATGCCATATAAAATCAGTGGCCAAAATATCAGCCTCTGTTGAGGTGATTTGGCCATCCAAACATCAGAAATAGCTCATAACCTAAATAACCCTATAAGGGTATACCTAGGGTTGGATCAATACCTAACCAAAATCTCTCCAAATGAGGTGCATTTTTACCAAAGCCTTAGTATGCCCTCTAAGACCACCCACCCAAATTTGGGGGAGTTTTGAGATGTTTAGGACACCTAATTAATTTATTCATGGATTATTAAATTTTTCTAAAAACTATAGAAAAATGTTCTCCAAAAATTCTGATTTTTGTATAAGTCCTAGATATAGATAAGTGTAGCCCACACCCCAAATTTCAAGTCATTTGGAGGTCTCGTTTGGAGTGGGCATCCAATTTAATCTCTGGACAGCCCTATGGATAGACTACACCAAAAAGTGTGTTGAGGTCTAACCAGGGCTGCCACTTTGATGTTGGTCACCTTTCCAGAAGGAGCCCCTAAGTGTTATTAAAAATTTAAACAAAACACTATAATTTTCTACTCAGAATATCCAAAGAAAATAAAATAAATAAAGATCTTGCACAGATCTTAAAGCAAGATGGGTGGTTCTGGAGTCGTCTTCCTCCTTGAGCCAACGGCTCAGATTAGCCGCACCTGGAGCATATTCTAGGCCGAAATCCCGGCCACCCGGCCACCTCCCTAGTCGGCCACCGCCACCACCACCTTCGTCGAGGTGGTGGCTATCGTCTGGCGGCGGCACGGCCGCCGGAGGGGCCTACTTCGGCGAACCTGATACGTTCATTTTCATGGAATTTTGGTGAGAAATTTCTCCGCGATCGGGCTCGATTAAGCCCGATTTCTCTAGCTGATGGATCCTAAATCTAGCACAGACAGAGAGGAAGAGGATTTGACCTTATTTGGAGCATTTCCTTGCTCCATTCGCCGACCGCCATTGCTCCTCCTCGAAGCTTTTCAGTGCCATGGCTTTTCCTCCTCCGAGAGCTCTAAGTGTTCGGGAAAATGGGAAATTCTACTCCTCAGAGGTCTCTAAAGATGATGGAGGGGTCGGTTGGGGGTGTGGGGGCTTTAATTCTCTTGGCCATGGTTGACCTCTTCACCTCCCCTCCCATGGCTGACCCTATGCATCCCCCCTTCCATTAAATGGCTCTGGAAACTGCTGGAATCCCCTCTAATTCATCAGGGAAGATGAATGGGAGCATAATGGAGGGATACCAAGGGGTGTATCACCTTAATGACCATGAATGGCCATTTTCTCTCTCCTCCAAGTTAGGGGAAAAACCCATTTCTCTCTCCTAATCACCATGGCCAAAATTTCACTCTCTCCCCCTTGTTCAATATCAGTCAATAGGCTGGTTGACCTCTCACCTTGGGCCTAGCCCAAAGGGTTGGGCTAGGTTTAAATGATTTGACCTAATTTGACCAAGTTTGACTTTTTTGTCAAATTGGGCTCTAGGGTTGACCAAACCATGGAATTTTTGTGTCATTGGGTCCCTTATGAGGTTATGACCCCAGGAGTGTGGTCAACTTGAAGTTGTGGTGGTCAATCAGGGTGTTTAATGGAAAATCACCGTTTTGACCTAATATGGGTATTTTGGTCATTTTGCCATGTGGTGACCCTAGGATGGGCCTTTTTGGTCTAATTAGTCTCTTATGATGTGTTAGACCTAAAAGTGAAGCTACTTCCACATGTGATGGTCAGTTGGGTCATTTGATGGGGAGTTGACCATTTTGACCTAATTAGGGCTTAAGGTTGACTTTGGTCAACTTGACCTCTTTGGTTGGCCCAAATGGGTCTTAGGTGTCACTCTGGACTCCTTGATGGCCTAGGGGTGTTGTGGTGGGGTCACTAAGTCAAGTTAAGGCCCTTAAGTCAAACCCTAGGTTGGGTATTTACAGTTTACTATTTGCAGACCAAGGAGCTTTATCACCTTTTTGCCTAGGTCTACAAGGGCTTCTAAGCTCCCTGGATTTTGTCATGACTTAGTCATGACAAAATCACTCTGGGGCATCTGGCTGTTTGGGAGATGTTACAATTAAAAATAAGGCACCACTTACATATATCAAGGATAAAAACGTTTCAAGTCATCACCGCTCCAGGTGAGACTTAGGGTCTTGCCCTCCACATTCCGGAGGCGATACCCTCCTGATTTCAATGTTTCCTTTACAATGTATGGACCCTCCCAGTTGGGGTTGAGCTTCCCCACGACTGCCGATCTTCCCGCTGCATCTACCTTTTTTATGACCAAGTCTCCGTCCGCAAATTGTTTGACTATAACGTACTTATCAAAGTACATAGTCATTCTCCTCTTTACCTCTTCTCATCGGATGACGGAGAGGTCGCGCAGCTCCTCCACCTTGTCCAAGGAGAGTCACAACTCTTCCATGTTTTCAGCCCGCCATTCTTCTCTGCCTTCCTCTGCCGCTACCACCAGTGTCATTTGGACTTCAAATTCTGTGGGGAGTACTGCCTCACATCCGTGGGAGAGCTTGAAAGGGGTTTATCCTGTGGCTGTGTTGGGGGTGGTCCTCAGGGCCCAGATGATTGAGGGAAGCTGCTCCACCCAACTCCCTTTCAGGTTTTCTACCTTCTTCTTCACGAGATTTATAATAACTTTATTCGCCTCATCTACCTGCTCGTTACTCCTGGGGTGGTGTACAGAGGCAAACCTGAGGTCAATTCCGAGCTGCTCGCAGAAGCTAGTGAATTCCGCGCTGGCGAACTGAGGCTCATTGTCCGTGACGATGGCCTGGGGTAGACCATGGCGGCAGATGATCTCCCCCAGAAAAAATTTTTGATGACCTGAGAGGTCACCTTGGCCAGCACCTTCACCTCCAACCACTTAGAAAAATAGTCTATCATGACGAGCAAGAATCTCCTCTGCCCGCTGGCTTGGGGGAATGGTCCAACCAAATCCATTCCCCAAATTGCAAAGGGCCAGGGGCCGTTATGCTCTCAAGGCGTTGGGCTGGTTGCAGTTGGAGGGTGGCAAACAACTGACACTTGTAGCACCTCTTCGTGAATTCCGCAGCGTCGTGGCCCAGGGTAGGCCAGAAGTGTCCTTGCCCGACAATCCTCCCCTCTAGGGTCTGACTCCCGGAGTGGCTTCCACACTCCCCGGAGTGAACTTCTTCCAAGATCCTCTGCACTTCTCTCTCGGCCATGCAACAGGCCAGCATCCCCGAGAGAGTATTTCGATACAATTGTCCGTCCCGAAGGAGGTAGTATGTTGATTTGTATCTGAACTTCTTCTTGTTCATCCCTTCTGGATATTCTCCCGTGGAAAGGAAGGTCATGAACGGATCCATCCACGATGGGTGTTGATCCACCTCCATCAGTTCTCCCTCTTCGATGGAAGGGCAGAACAAATCGGTAATGGTACCCCCTACCCGGGGACCGTGCTTCGCCAGCTAGTCGACCTGCTCATTCTCCTCCCGGGGCACGTGTCAGATGGAGAAAGTTTGAAACGTGCCGATGACCCCTTTTACTTTTGCCAAGTACAGGCGGAGGGTAGACTCTCTTGTCTCGAACTCCCCGTTGATCTGGGAAGCCACCACCAGGGAGTTAGCGAGGACCTCCACATCGAGCACCCCCAGCTCCCTGGCCAGGCACAGAGCTACTGTTACGGCCTCGTACTCGGCCTAGTTGTTGGTGATAGGGAAGTGCACCATGACTGTTTGCTCAATCCTCGTCCCCTGAGGACTTTCCAAGATGACTCCCACTCCCAAGGAATGTTGCCCCAAAGCGCCGTCCACCTTTACCTTCCACGAAGTCGGACTAGTGAGCTCTTCCCGCCACGTCAACCACGTAGTCAGCCAAAAAGTCGACCACTGCTTGGGCCTTGATCGAGAGGCATGGATGAAGGAGATATCAAATTCGCTCAGCTCTACCGACCATTTGGCTAGCCTTCCCGAATGCTCCACCCCTCAAAGATGTTGTAGAGGGGATGATCAATCACCACTCGGATGGAGTGTGCCTGGAAGTAGGGCCGGAGCCTCTGGGCCGAGATGATCAGAGCGAAAGCCAGCTTCTCCATGATCGGATATCGAAGATCGGCCTTCCTGAGGACCCGACTTACATAGTATATGGGTAGTTGTCTCTTCCCCTCTTCTCGAACCAGGACGGAGCTCAGGGCTTCTGCCCCGACCTTGAGGTACAAGTACAGGTCCTCCCCCTCCTTCGACCCTTAGAGCAGCGGAGCCTGGGTCAACTGCTTCTTTAGGGCCTGGAATGTCTCCTCGCACTCCTTTGTCCACTCAAACTTTTGGCCTCCCCTCAATGTCTTGAAGAAGGGGGAACACTTCTCCCCGGCCCGGGAGATGAACCTGCTCAATCCTGCCAGCTTCCTTGTCAACCATTGCACCTCTTTAGCATTCCGAGGCGACCGCAGTTCCATGATGTCCTTGACCTTGTCCGGATTTGGCTCGACCCCTGCGGGGGTGAGGATATGTCCCAAGAACTTTCCCCTGCTGGCCCCGAAGACACATTTCAGGGGATTCAGCCGCATTTTATATTTACGCAGGGTGGCGAAGGTTTCCTCCAGTTCTTGGAGGTGAGAGTCCATGTCCTGACTCTTGATCATGAGGTCGTTTACGTATACCTCCAGGTTCCTCCCCTTCTGTTCCCGGAAGACCCTGTCCATCATCATCTGGTATGTCGCCCCTGCATTCTTCAGTCCAAAGGGCATCATTTTGTAGCAGTAGCATTCATCCTCCGTGATGAACGAGACATCCTTGATGTCCGGGGGGTGCATCCTGATCTGGTGGTAACCTGAAAATGCATCTAAGAAGCTCATTACAGGAAAACCGACGACTGAGTCAACCAGCGCGTCGATCCGAGGCAAGGGATAATAGTCCTTAGGACATGATTTATTAAGTAAAGAAAAATCAACACACATACGCCACCAGCCATCTCCTTTTTTAACCATAACAACATTGGAGACCCGGTCGGGGTACTGTATTTCGGATACAAAGCTGACCTTGAGGAGTTTGGCCACCTCCTCCTTGATGGGCTCGGCCAGCTTGTCTGCAGTGGACCTCTTCGTCTGATGGATGGGCCGTGCTCCCGAGTCCAGGTTGAGGCGGTGGCAGGCCACGATCGCGTCAACCCCCAGCATCTCCTCCGCGCTCCATGCGAAGATGTCCACATTCTTTTGAATGCATGCCAACATCCTTCCCTGAGCCTCCGGGGTCAGCCCCCCGCTGATGCGAACCTTCTCCACCCTACCCCTAAGGGTGAGAACCTTCATCTCCTCGACCTCCTCTGCTGCCTTCAACCTGGACTGCTCGCACCATTCTTAGGTGTCCCTTCCCTCCGGGACTTGGATCTCCTCAGCTTCCACTGCTTCTTCCACGGTCATTGCCTCGGCCTACTCCTCCTGGGCTTCACCTGATACCTCCACTTTGGTGCAACTCTCCACCTCAATCTCTTCTCTGCCAGCCTCCTGCTCCGCCTCCTCCATTCTCCGCTCCATCTCCTCGGCCCCTTCCTGACAGGAGATAGAGTTTACGGCGATGACATAGCACTCGCTCGCCACTTTGGGTTCACCCCGAATCCGGACTTGAATCCCCTCGGCGTTGAACTTCAGGCATTGGTGGAAGGACGAGGGCACGCAGCGGAAGGCGCTGATGAGGAGCCTTCTGAAGATGGCGTTGTAGCTACTGGGGGAATCCAAGATGACAAATCGGTAGTTCCGGGACTGCCTCCCCCTAGGATGACGTGGAGCCCCACTCCTCCTTCTACCTCCTTCCTCTCCCCCGAGAACCCAAACAAGGGGCCATCTGAGGCCAACACCCTCTTAACCTTCACCTTCATCGCGTCGAACGCCTTCTTAAAGATGACGTTGACGGAGCTCCCATTGTCAAAGAGGATCCTGGAGACGGTGAAATTCTCAATGGCTGTCTGGATGACCAGCGCATCGCAAAAGGGATCCTCATGATCCAGCATATCCTTCCTTGAGAAGGTAATCTTCTCTTTCGGGGGTAGGGTCTGGGACGTGGAGCCGACACTCCGACGGTACATGGTGTAGAGGCTGGCCTTTCGAGAGGACTCAACCCCCACTCCCCATAGATCACTCTAATCCCTCCCCGAGTCCCGACATCCACCCGATCTTCACATCGATCTTCCTCCGCCCGAGGCAGGACCTCTTCGATCCTCACCTCCTGACGAGCCTGCTGCTGATACTGCTCCCTGTTTCCTCTCATCTCGAGGAACTCCGGGCACGTGGCCGTGGCGTGCCCTTCCCCCTGGTGAAAGTCGCAGTAGGGCAACTCCACCCTGACTTCTCTCCTCCTCTATGCTGCTCTCCTCCTCTCCCCCATGGCTATGGTCATTGCCTGATTTTAATTGGGGAGGGGATGTCTCTGGGCATGCCTCAAACCTGGGGGGTGGAACTGATCATGGCCCCCCTGGCGGTTGTCCCTTCCCTAGTAATCTCTCCGTGGCCCCTGATCCTGCCACTCAGGCCTCCAGCCCAGCTGGCGGTCCAGCTCCTGATGCCCCCACCCGGGCTGTTGATGCTGCTGCAGTTGCCGCTGCTCCCTCTGTCGGGGCTCAGCTCTCCTCTCCTCCTGACCTCTGCTACCTCTCGGCTCCTTCTCCTCCTATGTGGCCCACCTGGCCAGCTTCCGGGCAAACTCCAGATTCGATGCCTCCCTGTCGACCTCTCTCGCCGCCCTCTCCATCAGCTCCCCGTAGGAGAGGGGCGGCACTCTTTTCATCTCCATCCTGAAGAAACCCTGTTGCAACCCCATGGTGAAGGCCATCATCAGGCTATGGCCAGGCATCTCCTGGACCTGGGTGACCTGCTCCTGGAACTGGTCAACATAGATCCCCAAGGTCTCATTTACCCCCTGCTTGATGTGGAACAGGGACTCCGACTACTTCTTCCTCCTCTCAGAGGTGGTGAATTTCAACATGAACCTCCGACGCAGGTCCTCGAAGTAGTAAATGGAGCTGGCTGACAGCTGGTGAAACCACTCCCTCGCCTTCTCCTTGAGGGTGATGGCGAAGAGCCGACATTTGAAGTCATCCAACATCTGTCAGATGGAGACCACGTCCTCGAACCACTGGACGTGTTGGACCGAGTCTTCCTTCCCTGTATAGTAAAATATCTCGGGCTCCCTGAACCCCTCTGGAACTGGGGCAGAAGAGACCAA
Source organism: Platanthera guangdongensis (assembly GCA_039583875.1). Lineage (NCBI taxonomy): Eukaryota > Viridiplantae > Streptophyta > Magnoliopsida > Asparagales > Orchidaceae > Platanthera > Platanthera guangdongensis. Next base: position 11,563,877 of record CM077147.1, on the reverse strand, counting down.
CTCGCTAAAGGGGCTACCTCCCCCTGCCGGGTGAGCTGGGGGGTCTCGCGCACTCGCCTCGGCGAACCGGGCTCCGCTTGCCGAGCCGGGGAAAAGCACGCGCCCAGGGAGCTCGCATCCCCTTCCTTCCTCGGAGACCTCCTTCCCAGATCGCATGCCGGGGGCGTCCTCGCCCAAATACGGGGCAAGCAAGACGGAGACTGTTGGAGTCGAGCACTCGGTCTGCGTGTAACATCCCGGTTTAGAGCTCAGAGGCTACCGCACCCGAATGGGCCGCATAGCGTGTCTCGCCCCGATGCCCTGTTACAGGACTGCAGTCCGTGCCACCCAAACCCATCTATGCATCTGTTTCTCAATACGGCGGGTTTTTGCAGACGCGGGGTTTCGAACCCACGCCGCCTTGATAAGGCACCTTCCACAGTCCTCATCACCAGCTGAGCTGCAGCTCAGTTGGTGATGAGGACTGTGGAAGGTGCCTTATCAAGGCGACGTGGGTTCGAAACCCCACGTCTGCAAAAACCCGCTGTATTGAGAAATAGGTGCGGAGATGGGTTTGGGTGGCACGGACTGCAGTCCTGTAACGGGGCACCGGGGCGAGACACGCTATGCGGCCCATTCGGGTGCGATAGCCTCTGAGCTCTAAACCGGGACATTATACTGCGCGCCGAGTGCGAACTTGCCGAGGTTGATCACCTGCTGCCTGAAATCTTCAAACATCCCCATCATGGCCAAAGGGGGTGGGGGTGGCGAGTCGGACCTGTCTGAGCCTTGTCCTCCTTCTCCTGCCATTGAGCCTACCGAAGAATTTCTGTGCTGACCACTGTCCACGCTCACCGCACCAAAATGTTGAAACCGAAAACCCGGTCTCTTGTGGAGTTCACCTATAGGGAAGGGGTGATCGCACACTTACTTCTCTCCTACAAGCCAAACGACAGAAGAAAACTGACCCAAGGGCTCAACGTGGAGGTCCCACCACACACCCGAAAGATCTTGGAGCGCTTCCCATCCTTAGCCAAAGGCCGAGCTAAGACTACCTTAGAAAGCGCTAGAAGATTTGGACTCTGGTAAGCATAAAAATCGTGTCTTCTGAGGTGCCCCTTGGGTCCTATTTATAGATTTCTGAAAATGGACTGCAAATAGCCAACATTCGCTATTTTGAACAGTTATGTGCAGCCCAACTGGGTCTGCCAACCGCATAACTCCGATGTTCTAACAGGCTATAAGCAGACCAACATGGGCAAAAATGGTAAAAAGCATCATGGATTGTTGGGTGAGTGCCCCCCTAAAGCCTCTGCTCGCCTAGGGTGACGAATACGGGCTCAGCTGGTCCTGCCGTGCCTTGGCGTATACAGGCTCGGCTGGCCCTACTTGCCGGCTCCATCTGGCGAGTGCAAGCCTTTTGGCTCCATTTACCCCTAATGATCCCACCTCGCATGGGTGAGCTGTGGATGCTGAGCTCTTGCCCCTTGAGTACTCGCCTGGGACTAGGACTGCATGACCCTGTATGTCGACTCTTGGAAAATTGAGCCCGACGAATGCGGAGCTCCGTTCGACGAACGCGGAGCTCCGTTCGACGAACGCGGAGCTCCGTTCGACGAACGCCGGGCTCCGTTCGACGAACGCCGGGCTCCGTTCGACGAACGCCGGGCTCCGTTCGACGAACGCCGGGCTCCGTTCGACGAACGCCGGGCTCCGTTCGACGAACGCCGGGCTCCGTTCGACGAACGCCGGGCTCCGTTCGACGAACGCCGGGCTCCGTTCGACGAACGCCGGGCTCCGTTCGACGAACGCCGGGCTCCGTTCGACGAACGCCGGGCTCCGTTCGACGAACGCCGGGCTCCGTTCGACGAACGCCGGGCTCCGTTCGACGAACGCCGGGCTCCGTTCGACGAACGCCGGGCTCCGTTCGACGAACGCCGGGCTCCGTTCGACGAACGCCGGGCTCCGTTCGACGAACGCCGGGCTCCGTTCGACGAACGCCGGGCTCCGTTCGACGAACGCCGGGCTCCGTTCGACGAACGCCGGGCTCCGTTCGACGAACGCCGGGCTCCGTTCGACGAACGCCGGGCTCCGTTCGACGAACGCCGGGCTCCGTTCGACGAACGCCGGGCTCCGTTCGACGAACGCCGGGCTCCGTTCGACGAACGCCGGGCTCCGTTCGACGAACGCCGGGCTCCGTTCGACGAACGCCGGGCTCCGTTCGACGAACGCCGGGCTCCGTTCGACGAACGCCGGGCTCCGTTCGACGAACGCCGGGCTCCGTTCGACGAACGCCGGGCTCCGTTCGACGATTGCCGAGCTCCGTTCAAAGAACTGAGTGGACCGGGCGAGCTTCTCTCAATGCCAAGGTAAAATGACATTGAGTGTTTGGACTTCACTCAACGCTAAGGCAGAATGGCGTTAAGTGTCTGGACTTCACTCAACGCTAAGGCAGAAGGGCGTTGAGTGTCTGGACTTCACTCAACGCCAAGGCAGAACAACGTTGAGTGTCTGGACTTCACTCAATGCTAAGGCGGAACGGCACCAAGTGTCTGGACTGGCTTGTGCTCGCCGCTTATTCCCACCTCCTAGCGAGTGCGGGCCCGGCTGGCCCTACTCGCCTGCCACTAGACGGGCTCGTCAGGGCGAGCTGGGGGCTTCCGAGCTCTGGCCCCATTGATGCTCGCCCGAGAATTGAGGAAAGAGATCCAGCTGGTCTGGTTCCTGGCGACCCCACTCGCCGGATACGGGGTTGTACACTGTGAGTCCTTTGGCATTGAGTGTGTAGCAAGAGGCGAGTCTAGCATGGCTCGATTAAACTGGATCGAATTGCAAAATGACTTATCCGATCGTATTAGGGAAGCGACTAGTTTGGATGACGAGTTTCAGCCGCTTGTGGTGGAAGCTCAAAAGGGTGAAGGTAATGCCTGAGAGATGATTGATGGGATCCTGAGGAAGGATGGAAGGATATGTCTACCGCAGTTCGACAAGCTCCATGAGGAGTTGATGTTTGAGGCTCATTTTACGAAGTACTCCATTCACCCGGGCAGTACAAAGATGTACTTGGATATGAAGAAATCCTTTTGGTAGCCTGGTCTGAAGCGGGACGTAGCTTTGTACGTGAGTCGGTGCCAAACTTGTGCCTTAGTGAAGGCCGAGTGTCAGAAGCCAGGAGAGTTCCTGAAGCCTTTTCCTATTCCCGAGTGGAAATTTGATGACATCTCCATGGACTTTGTGCATGGCTTACTGATGCAGTGGCCTGGCTCTTATACGGTGGCCCACTGCCGGCCTGCAGGCCATGCACCCCACCCATGACCGCACCTATTCTCAGTGCGGCGGGATGTTGAGGCGGGGTCTCGAACCCTCGCCCCCTTGATAAAGAGCTTTCCTAACAGCTCTTATCAAGGGGGCGAGGGTTCGAGACCCCGCCTCAACATCCCGCCGCACTGAGAATAGGTGCGGTCATGGGTGGGGTGCATGGCATGTAGGCCGGCAGTGGGCCACCATATAAGTGCCAGGCCACTGCATCAAAAAAAGCGGCTCAGTTGGTGATGAGAGTTGTTAGGAAAGCTCTTTATCAAGGGGGCGAGGGTTCGAGACCCCGCCTCAACATCCTGCTGCACTGAGAAATGTGCCGTCAAGTGGGGTGCATGGCTGCAGGCCGGCAGTGGGCCACCGTTAAGAGCCAGGTCACTACATCAAAAAAAGTGCATTTTTTTGAAGTGGCCTGGCTCTTATACGGTGGCCCACTGCTGGCCTGCAGGCCATGCACCCCACCCATGACCTCACCTATTCTCAGTGCGGCGGGATGTTGAGGCGGGGTCTCGAACCCTCGCCCCCTTGATAAAGAGCTTTCCTAACAGCTCTCATCACCAACTGAGCTGCAGCTCAGTTGGTGATGAGAGCTGTTAGGAAAGCTCTTTATCAAGGGGGCGAGGGTTCGAGACCCCGCCTCAACATCCTGCCGCACTGAGAATAGGTGAGGTCATGGGTGGGGTGCAGCTCAGTTGGTGATGAGAGCTGTTAGGAAAGCTCTTTATCAAGGGGGCGAGGGTTCGAGACCCCGCCTCAACATCCCGCCGCACTGAGAGTAGGTGAGGTCATGGGTGGGGTGCATGGCCTGCAGGCCGACAGTGGGCCACCGTATAAGAGCTAGGCCACTGCATCACTTGCCTCGATCCCAGCTGGGTAACGACGTGATTTGGGTAATCGTGGATCGCTTGACCAAAGTGGCCCATTTCATCCCAAATCGGAAAGAGGACAACGCAGAGAAGCTGGTAGAGTTGTATGTTCGCAACATTGTGCAACTACATGAGATTCCTAAGAGTATAGTTAGTGACCGTGATGGACGTTTCACGTCTAAAGACTGAAGGTTGGTTCAGAAGAGTCTGGGCACGAAGCTTAAGTTCAGTACGTCGTTCCATCCTCAAACCGATGCATAAACAGAAAGAACGAATCGTACAATGGAGCATATGCTGAGAATGTGTACTCTCGATTTTGGGAAGAAGTGGGAAGATCACCTCTTCATGGTAGAGTTCGCCTATAATAACAATTACCAGACAAGTATAAAGATGGCGTCATACGAAGCTCTGTATGGAAGGCGGTGTCGAACACCGATGTCTTGCGCAGAGGCGGGAGACACCAAACTTTTGGGAAAATAAGTGGCGGTCGATGCTTGCGAATTGTTGCGAACCATCCAGGAATGCATGAAGGTTGCCCGGGACCGGCAAGCAACGTATTTTAATGCTCGCCATAAGAATGTGGAGTTAGCGGTAGGCGACTGGGTTTATCTCAAGATTAAGCCGTTCAAAGGCGTTTCGGGGATTCGCCGACTCAAGAAGCTAAGTCCAAGGTTTTTGGGACCATTCGAGATTATAGAACGTATTGGATAAGCAGCTTACCGGTTAGCGTTATCTGCGGAGCTGAGTGGATTACACGATGTTGGGTATTGTATCCACAACGTACCTGATTTGAAGAAGCCCCTGAACAAGCTAAGGTAAATAGACAATGTATTTGACAAAATCTTTCAAGTTGTGCTTGCAGTTATTCTACGCTAAGTGCACACCAATGTCAGGGTGCAGTAGGTCAATATACACGGGTCTGCACGACGTAATCCCTCGTTGAGCAGATCAGTGTGTTGGCCTACGTGTACTCTCTCTATTGGAGTGTACTTATTTTCAAGTACAGGGCTGTGTCAAGGCAAGAGCAGACAAGAAGCAAGGATGGGTCAAGGAGCACCTCATGGGTGGAAAGACGAAAAATCGTCTAAGTATAAATCGACGAGAATCACCAAGTGATTCTCGCCGATTCGGCGAGAATCATCTTTGATTCTCGCCGATTCGTCAAGAATCATTGGCTGATTCTCGCCGACTCGATCCAGCTACTTCAAAAGCGAGCAACCCTGATGCTAAGTAATATTCGACGAGAATCACCAAGTGATTCTCGCTGATTCGGCGAGAATCACTAGTGATTCTCGCCGAATCGTCGAGAATCTCTGGCTGATTCTCGCAGTCTCGACCAGGCTTAATCAGTGCGTGCATTCAAGTCAACATCGACGAGAATCATCTTTGATTCTCGCCGAATCGACGAGAATCACCTTTGATTCTCGCCGATTCGGCGAGAATCACCCTCGATTCTCGCCGATTTTGACTTAGGTGATTTTCTGGAAACAGCTGGACCGGATTCTGCCGCTGGCACTGTGTTGAACCAGAACTAGGGTTTCCTTCAGGTGGGACCCACAACGGTCATTTAGGAGTATATTTGTGTATAAATACACGGGTATTTTTGAACAGTAAACAGACAGAGAAAAAGACGAAACACGAGCCGCCGACTGTGACCTAGATCGCGATTCCTGCTCCGCCTCCGTCGCCGCTCGTGCAAGTTATTCGCCGACCTTGATCGAGACTTCTTTCCGATCTTCCGGCGACAGAAGCTCAGCCTAGCTTAGTGTCTCACGTGTCTAACCGGAGATCCCTTGTCTCTTGATTTGTTGATCGGGAAAACCTTCCCCGTCCGAATCGATTGAGACGATCGATCCTAGTGTGACCGTTGGAAGACCTAGCTAGCTTTGCTACGAAGTTTGGATCTCCAAGTACAGCAGCCGCACATCGTTGTTGCCGCCGATCCCGTGAACCTAGCCGCCGCCCATCTTGCCGCCACCGATTCCGGGGAGATTCTCTCCAAGAGAGATCTAGGGTTGTGGACTCTTCGTGGACTTCAAGAATACGTCGTCAACGAAGAGGGACACCTTATTCTCCAAACGTAGTTTGTATTTCTTGTACATTCTAGTTTATTTTTGTTGTAAAGGAACGTTAGTTCCTAGTTGTAAGGGTTGGGTGCAACCCGGGTTGTGGGAGTGTTGACTCCTACGTGTGGAAGGGTTCCTTCCGATAGTGCAAGGATTGGATTTCAATCCTGTTGGTGAAGAGACCGAGTCGTCCCTTGTTGGGAGATAGGTCGAAGGGGGAAAGTGGATGTACCCAAATCGGGGAACCACTATAAATTGCTTGTGTATCTTCTGTGCTGTGGTGTTTTGTTTTCTTGTGCAGGTACAATTTTAAATTCCGCAAAAACGCTGCACGTCACCTATTCCCCCCATAGGTGAATATAATTGACACTAGGTGGACTTTCACACGATGTCTTCCATGTCTCCGTCTTGCGGAAAGCCTTGGTGGAGGCTAGTGTTGTGATCGAATCAGTGACGGTGCCGGTAGAAGAGGACTTGAGGACGAAGGTCCTTTCAGTTGGCGTAGAGGATTCAGAGGTTCGGCAGTTGCGGAACGGAGAGGTTAAGCTCGTGAAGGTGTGTTGGGACAACTGCGGGCGAGACGAGTTCTCTTGGCAAGATGAACAGATAATACGGGAGGACTTCCCAGTGCTGTTTACTTCAGGTATGTTTTGTTTGAGTGTATGCTTAATTTTGAGGACGAAATTCTTCAAAGGGGGGAGGAGCTATAAAACCCCGTTTTCCAGACCTCGAATCTCTGGAAGTGACGTGCGGGGAAAAACTTAGGAGAGTAAGCTTGGATGTTACAACCCAAAATTTTGGAGTTGCAACCTTTTTTCTGCTGTTCGATTACGCTTTAGATACGGTTCACGTAAACCGGCGCGGATGGTTCGACGAACGTCGAACGGGTGTTTCGACAAACTTCGAACGGGTTCGACGAACGTCGAACGGGTTCGACGAACGTCGAACGGGTTCGACGAACGTCGAACGGGTTCGACGAACGTCGAACGGGTTCGACGAACGTCTAGTTAGTTCGACGAACCTTCAAACAGATAGGTCGACGAACAAAAATTGTCGATTCGAAGGGCAGTTCCATCAATTGCCTTCGTAGCCGTCCGATTTCACGTCAAATCTGATCTAAGGGCCCAGGATTTTCCCCCCAAAGGGCTTAAGAAGGGATGAGCGGGATTTCTCCTCAGTTTGGAGTTGACTTAGGGCTCGAGAGAGAGTTAGGGGAGGAAGAAGAGAGCCTTCTTCCGCCATTGACGAAGCTTCGGAGCTCCGATCGTTGTTCCGAGGCCAGATCCGTGGAGAGGATGTGGAGGTGCTCGTTTTCATCAGTGCAAAGCAAGTTTTCATGGCTAGGAAGAGGAGTCGTAGGGTAACGACATTTCTCCTCTCGGCTTGAGGATGCGTGCATGACATCCATTTTCTTCTTGTTTTTTTCAAGCATTTAGGCACCAGATCTCTCAAATGAGAGGGGTTCGGGTCGCCTTGGTTCAAGAGTAGCCATCGGGTCGATTGAGTCCGTCCCCGACATGATATTGCATTAGAAATCCACTTCATTAGTGGATTAGGCATTGTGGGTGAAGCCGTGGTCGCGACCGTTAGTCCGACTCGGTGATGTTGTATATCGAGCCTTGAGGCTTTTGCTAAAAATCCGTTGCGGCAAAATGTCGTTTGTGATATATGTCCCTCTTTATTTCACACGAGTATGTGTAGTCGGAACTAGACAAGGTTAACTCCGTTGCGACGGTAGATGGTTTACTTGGAGCACGGGAACGTTACAGTACGAAAGGTGGATTAGGGTGGGAAGGCTATGGATTGTGATGTGCTAATGCGTGATTTATCTCTGTGGTCGGCTGGCTAGCCCATGGCGTTGCAAGTTATGTGTGGAGAGTGTCCCGGTGAGACATGTCCCCTACTGTGAAACTGACGAGAACACCAAGCTTAGGACAAGACCGAGCGATGAAGCCCGCGAGCGGTGGGGTCCAGCAAGAGTTCTTAGAATTGGTTTGTTTGTGTGGCAGAATCCTAACGCGAGAAGTCAGAGCTTGCAGACAAGCCCGGGTGGTGATACCCACAAGCGGGTGGTGCCTATGCAAGAGTTCCGTGTTGCGACTTGTTTGTCGTTAGGGGAAATTGGAAGTACCCGTGTGTTTGTGGCTTGAATGCCGATGGAGAAATTGGAAGTACCCGATTGATGATGTGTTAGCAGCATAAGCGTTAAAGGGTGCATTATGTGAAACACATGTGTACAACCCCGTGTTCGCCGAGTGGGTCCGCCAGATCATGCGAACGGACCAAGACACCCTGCCCGCACCTAGAACAGTATGAGGGCAGGCAGCGGATAGCCAGCTCGCTCTCGCCCCAGCCAGACAGGCGGGCCGCACGAGCTGGCAGGACAGTATGAGGGCAGACAGCAGATGGCCAGCTCGCTCTCGCCCAAGTCGGGCAGGCGAGCCGCGCGAGCCGGTCCTTCCCCCCTCTATATATCTCTCTCGCGCGCCGGGTGAACATTCGTCGAGCAGAGTTAGGGTCAGCATTCGTCGAACAAAGTTCGGGTCAGCATTCATCGAGCAGAGTTCAGGTCAACATTCATCGAGCAGAGTTCGGGTCAGCATTCGTCGAGCAGAGTTCGGGACTCAACGAGTCCAGATTAGCGGGCCCCCTTCCGGGGCTCCCGTAGCGGTAGTTTGAAACCGGGCCAACCCGCTCTTCTACAGGCGACCCGACGCTAGCTCGCCTCGGCAGAGGCACAGACAGGTCGTGACGGTCTGGCTCGCACTCGTCCAAAAGGAGACGGTGAGCTGCAGGAGCCAGGTCGCACTCGCCCCCTAGGCGCGAGAGCAATGACGAGCTGACCTCCGAGTCCGTGGGACTTGCGTAGTGGGGCCCATGGGTAAAATTACCTGGATGCCCCTCCCAAGGGTTCGAATAGCTTGTTAGAACAGCGGAGTTGCGCTGTTGGCAGACCAAGTTGGGCTGCACATAGTTGTTCAGAACATCGGAGGTTGGCTATTTGCAGGCCATTTTCAGAAATCTATAAATAAGACCCAAGGGGCACCTCAGAAGGCACACTTTCATACTCATTTGCTCATTAGTATTTTAGCACTTTCTGAGGTAGCCTTAGCTCGGCCTTTGGCTAAGGATGTGAAGCGCTCTAAGATCTTCCAAGTGTGTGGTGGGACCTCCTCGCCGAGCCCTTGGGTTTGGTCCTTTTTGCTTCCTTTGTCATTTTACTTGTGAGAAAGAAGTAGGTGTACGATCACCCCTTCCCCAAGGATTAACTCCACAGGAACCGAGTTTTCGGTTGCAACACCAGGATTACATTCATCCTGCATTGTAGGCCCTTTTATATTACATGCTCAACTTAGAAACATGTTTGTTGTATGAGACATACAAACCTGTTGTATAGCTTTACATGTTTATATATATTGCATACGAAGTGCCGACCTGCAGGGTGATGGTGTACCCTGGGGCCCGCTAGGGACGGCCGGGAGGAGATGTGTTGGTTACACAGTTGAGGTCAGCCTTTGCTGACCCACATTACCACCAATTTTACATGGCAAAGATCGCAAGCAGGAGCAAGCTCGCCGACCAAAAAGGCCCAAGCCTCATGAAGTGATTTATATGTTTAGTAGTTTATGTCTTTTTGAATGTTTTGCTCCATGATCTATATTTCCGGCTTGCATGCCGAGGTAACCTAGGAGTGCTTATGCATGTTGATGTTTGATATTGCCGACATTCAGTTTTTGGACTTATGATGTGTAAGGCCTTAATTCCATTCTGATACTCTTGGATTAGTGGATAACTTCATGTTTAGTTGTATGTTTCCGCTGTTGTAATCTGAGTTTTGAGTTTGAGTAGTTTATATCATCTTATAATGCTTAAGCTGTGACGTCTGTATGTTGTGGGCCCCGGCCGGACCCATATTATACGGATATTATAGGGGAGGTGTTACAAGATGATTCCCGACCAGGCCGAAGTTGTGGTGCCCTCTCGGCACGGGCTTGGCGGGAACCCCCTTCAAGACCTCTTGACCCTCGACGGAGACACCGACTCCCCTTGCTGAAGCTGGAGCATGGTCGGGGTTTCGGCCGGAGGTCCGGTTAGGATCTCGGCAGGGGACTTGCCCTTGTCCGCCACAGACGGTTTTATTTTCTTTGGAAGAGCTGAATGAGGGGAGTTGAGCTTCCACTTTTGGGCACTCTGTATGGAAGAGGAGTAGGGCTCCTTTCGGCAGGCCAGATCGGCGGATTTGGTGAGAGCTAGGGTGCTGGCGAAACCCCTAGTCTCATCAAAGGGCTGGTGGAGGGGAATTTCTCGTTCACCTGCGAAAGCTTTAACGGTTAAACTCATAATCTCTGACGAAGGGTTACAAAAATGGGCCGAAAGTTGGAAGAATTTCTCGTTCACCTTTGGTTTCTTTGGACTTGAATGTCCTTTGAAGAATTCCCATCAGCAGTCGAAGAACACCACCAAAGTTGGAAGATTCTTTTGAAAACCGCTCGAAGATCTCCTTAGCTACCGAATCGCCCTTCACAACCTCGAAAATCTCCTTCGCTCCTCGAAGAATTCCTAAGAGACAGTTCCAGAACTCCATCCTGACTCCACCGCTGTGCAGAGCCCCCATTACTCATCCATCAATCAAGATTGCTTGCCAACACATTCACCACATCATATTGCTGCCGATCACCGCGGTTGGGAAGAAGGATTGTTGGTATTCTTACTTCACCACTGCAATAATATCTGCCCATGCAGGCGGTTCCCAATTTCCAATAGCCGCACAACTCATCAACTCAAGCCAATCAAAATATCGGAGCCCGTCAAGGTGGACCCCAGCAAACAGAACATCTTGTATACTTGTCACGAGCTCGGCAAGCGGCGATGACCACCTCATTTTTTTTAAACCACACGTGCGAACCGGCGACGCATGCCTCCCACGCGCACTGGATCAAATGCTGCAACCCTGATTCGACCCATGACACAGAAACCCCCAATTTCAATCCTCTTCGATGGTTCTATAAGAGGTTCCGTAATCGAATTCACGAACTTCTTCTCTACGCAGCTTCGTTCTTCCCTCTCCCTGGATCCTTCGCCGCTTTTACCCGTGATTTCATTTCTCATACGTTTGTCGGCGTTCTCGAATTCGTTTGTGTTTCTCTCGATCGCCGCCGTCTCTCCGGAGGTCGCCGATCACTACCACAGACGGATCAGGATCTTGTCCAAGTTAATCGAGCCGATCGCTTCCAGGATGGGTATGAACGCTGTCGATTCTCCATCCTGTTTTTTTGATTTGGATTACATGCATTATAAAGGGCAAACAGATCTTTCGGGAGATTTTATAGCAATATTATTGCGTAGCTCGGGTGAAGGATCCGTTCAGCTGCATAAGAATCCTTTTAGTAATGTGAACAGAAGCTAGCTTAGTTAGGGAAGTGATGCTTGCCCTGCAAAGCATAGATTTGCTTCCCAGTGCTCCAGACCTATTGATTTTAAAAGGGTTGTAACTATTATGAGCATTTGTGCATCATGTAAAATGTGGTCATTCTCATACCTGTTAATTTGAAGTTATATGGTGCTGTGGCGCTGTTTATTCTGCCTGGCTTCTTCAGTATCATTCCTTTTCACCCAAATATTTAGATGTTGCCCTGCTGTTAACTAAAGATAATTTAACTTAAATATCGCTGGTATAGAATTCAGCAGTTGTTTCGTTCCACCATTTGTTTCTGCTATTCTTACAGATTTTGGTATCTGTTGCAAGCATGTGTGGTTTAGCACTGACAATGAAACTTAAGACAGTCTTCTATTTGTAACTGGCTGTACTATACATCCAAAAGGATAAGATCTATGAGCAAATAAAAGATGTTGAGATTCACAACACTATTTTTTTTTACTTGGGCATGAAAAATTATATACCAACTTAATGGAACTATTGAATTTCTTAGAAAGTGTATTTCCCAGTGTTTCATACATGTATGATTTCTTAGTTTTGACATTTTAAGTATAAATTTGTTGTTACTTTCTTTAAGTACTTAGTAGTGAAAATTTCTATACACTTCCAAATTCCAATGACAATTTATTAGTATATTTCTGATATGTTCAGCTTCCACAAATCCTTTCAAGGACATTTTGGCCAGCCTTCCAAAGCCTGAAGGTGGAGAGTTCGGGAAGTACTTCTCCTTACCTGCTCTCAACGATTCAAGGATCGGTGAGTATTTGAATTTCATCGTATATCTTACAGAATCCCAATAGCTATCCAAACTGAACCATTTGGCTTTCCTTCACTTCCAATTCAAGAAATCTTCTATTATTTTTTCTACTTATTTGAGGATGTGTACATTTGATTTATTTTTTAGATTGGCTAGACCATGGTTCCATCTACAATTCTTTATGAAAAAATAATTTTGATGCTAATGTGCCCTTACAAAGAATTTGATTTTTGTTCCTTTTAATTTCCCCAGAAAAACTACCATATTCGATCCGGATTCTCCTAGAGTCTGCAATTCGTAATTGTGATAACTTCCAAGTTACCAAGAATGATGTTGAGAAAATCATAGATTGGCAAAATACTTCTCCAAAGCAAGTTGAGATTCCCTTTAAACCTGCACGTGTTCTTCTGCAGGTTATCCCGTGAGCCTCACTTGCATTATTTGTTTCATTCATTATATAATGAACATTTTAATTTTCTTCATTGCCGTGGGCAGGATTTTACTGGTGTCCCTGCTGTTGTTGATCTAGCATGCATGCGGGATGCTATGAATAGGTTGGGTGGCAATTCAAATAAGATCAACCCATTGGTATTGTGCCAGATCAGTCTTTCAAGAATTTTCCATCAGAGATTATGCAACCTCTAACTCCTCTCTCTCTCTCTCCCGTGAATTCCTTTTTTTTTTAATTTCATGTTAGAAAAATATATATATATTTTTGTACAATTATATACTTATTTCAGTTGTAGCATTACAGTTTCATTTCCATGGTAAGTTCTTATATCAGTGCGTTGCAATTATGATTATGGAAATCTTTCATTAATCTTCCGTCATTCCTTATTTTTTTGTATTAGGTCCCAGTTGATCTCGTTATTGATCACTCTGTGCAAGTAGATCTGGCACGATCCGAAAAAGCCGTGCAAACAAATATGGAGCTCGAATTTCAAAGAAACAAAGAACGGTTTGCTTTTCTAAAGTGGGGCGCTAATGCTTTCCATAATATGCTAGTTGTACCTCCAGGTTCTGGTATTGTTCATCAGGTAAGAAGTTAAATTTTGTTATCTTTGACTTTTTTGAAAATTGAACTGCTATTGGGATCATATGTTCCATATAGTTTAATAATGTAACTTAGCATAATGAGAAATCTGCAGGTCAACCTTGAGTATCTTGGCCGAGTTGTTTTTAACAATGGTGGTATCCTTTATCCGGACAGTGTTGTTGGAACCGACTCACACACCACCATGATTGATGGTTTAGGAGTTGCCGGTTGGGGTGTTGGAGGTATTGAAGCAGAGGCTGCAATGCTTGGGCAGGTAATTATGCATTCGAATGAATAAATCAATGTGTTAAAATAGATGCTGTTTATATTGATAATAGGGCAACTCTGCCGGGCTACAAACATTGAATACGCGTTTAGATTGTGAAGTCAAAATTTCACCAGTTTCAATACAATCATAAAATCTAAGCGTATAATTTTAAATTCATCATTGCTGTATGACATGCTTAATTCTCCTCACTTTTGCTTATAAATTTACATCTATTCATTGGGACGTGTTATCTTAACTGCTATGTTTTCGACGGTAAGCAACAAAGTGCTAACGAGCAAAGTTCTCATTTGATGACTCGAACTAGCGAAACTTGGATGTTGTCAGTATATTCTCGCACACAAATACCAATATACTACCCTTATATACTTCAATATGTCTGTATTTAACTAGTTCCCTCATGTTGGTCTATATCATAGAAACAGGCCTAGCTGTTACATATGCAGTTAATCTTGTGATGTTTCAATGTTCTATCATCATATAAACTGACGTTGGACGAATCTACCGGCAGCGGATGCGTTATGCTCTAACACTAGATGCAGTTCAAACAACAATGGAGAATACAATGGATTCACGAGAAACCCTAAAACGACGATGAGAGAGGTTGCATGCGTGCATCCAATGAACTAGAAGTTCACAAATTAAATCTCAACCTTAATGCAACTGCAACGGTTCAATCATGCAACTTGTTCCGATGTGCAATTGATTAACTATTAATTTTAAAAATTCTTGCGCTAACATCTCAAGTGATAGCAAATATTATAATTTTAGCCAACGGGTGACAATTGCAAACTAAATGAGGGTGCACCGAAATTAAATGCAAAGTGAATAAAATATACTCCTCCAAAATTAAATGAACCAAAAATAAGCACAACAATCTAACACTAAGAATATAAATTCACATTCATGAAATGCAAAGAAATAAAACTTAAATGAAAACTCACTTGAAGATCAACACCAGTAATTGAGTATGTGGTTGTGGAAATTGCAGGTGCATCATATTGGATCTGGGAGGTGGTAACTGCTTAATGATGGTCATCAGAGAGGAAGAGTGGTTGTTGGAGAGTGGATTGGGGATATTGGATGGTGGTTGGGACTGTTGGGGGATGGTGAAATGCTGTTGGAGGTGATCAAAGGTCGTTGGGGGCAGGAAGGGAGTTAGTGGTGGACAAATTTGGGAGGGTGTCTGGAAGGAAGGTATTAAAAGGCTGGACAAGGGGAAGCAAGGCTGCTAGTGCGAGGGGATGTTGCTGGAAGGATACCTGGAGGGTGGAGTGGCCTGAGATGGCCGCTGGAAGGGAGCAAATGGTGGAGGCGAAGCCCAAATTGGATGCCGGAGTGTTGTCGAGCGGGAGACGGGCTCATGTTAGTCAGCAGTTGAGGGAGATGGCTTCGATGAGGCCAGCAGCTGCAGGTGTGGTATTGGATAGGTGTGGCGTTCTCCCAGTGTCGGCACTAAGGATGAGGGACAGAACCCACGATGTTGCACCTTGAGGAATAAAGTAGTCAACACCTCCCTAAATCAAGCAACTTGCATATGGAAGTCAAATCTCAATCCCCTAGGTAATAACATAATAAGAGTATATATTGCATCGGGAATTAGAAAGGAAAAACTAGACCGGTTGCAATTGCGGGCTCGGATTGTCCGTCCAACGATCCAAGAATATCCATAATTAAAAATCGCTCAACTGAGGCGCGATCGATCTCCATCATAAACCAATTGGTCTTTTGAGATAACAAAGAATGTGTCAATTTCTTTCTAATAAATCTTCTTTCGGATGAATTGACAATCAAACTTATTATGACGTCTTTTAATAAAGCACAAGATTTGTTGTAATATGCATCACATTCTGATTGCATTAGAGTTTCATGAGTTCGTCTTGAGTGAATAATCACAGTAAGTAGTTTTTTTAGCCATATCAATTCGCCTGCAGTTATAATCATAACTCTTACAATTCTAACTCTTTGTTTTGTTTTAATATAGATCTTGGCACAACTATCTGCTTCGGATTTTCCCATAAAATTTAAATTTCCCAATCAAGATATAATACCATATTCTAGATTGTTCAAGAGAAGTCTACCTAATTTGTATTTGTATCACTAATGATTTAATGATGATCCCGTTAATAAAATAATAATATTGGTTGGTTTGGTTTAGATCCAAACCAAATCTCAGTAAGTGTTTCGAGCATCCCGAATCCTTGTATCACATGTCGTCTTTGTCCTTAATCTGCCAACACACCTAGAAAAAAGTGTGGAGTAAAGATCCAAATACCCAAGAGTAAGATCCGAATACCCAAGAGGTTCTGCCCATAATACAGGTGGACGTCTTGGTACCCAAAATGCTTAGTTACATTTATTTTCTTCATGTAAAAGCCTGATGTGTGTCTAAACCTAAAGCAATTTGAACACGTAGGACAAGCGGTGGAGACTAACCTTTGAGTTATGGGCGGGCTCTTGTTGGAGGAAGAATACTCAAGAATAACAGATTTCTCCTTTTTTCTGTTTGTTGGGTGCAGTGCGAGAAACAACGCTACCACCTACAGTAGAAGGTACCGCTGGCGGTAGTGTCACAGAAGTGTAGCTGAGTCCATATTTGAACCTCCGTGGCATTGGCCGACCAAAATCATGTCCAAGGACATTTGAACAACTCCAAATTTCTCAATATCTAGATTCAAATCATGAATTTGTGCTTTTAGTTTGGTATTTTCTGTGGCTAACAATACACACCTTTTAGCAAACAATTTCTCTCCATTTTCAATCCGGGAAATAGAGTTATTTAATTTGCTCTCTACACTACTCTTTTGCTTCGTTAGAATTTCAATGCCAAAGTTAGATTTATAGAGCAATTCACTGAGTTCATTTATCTTTCCCAAAGTGGTATCATGATCAATTTTAACCTCCCAAATTTAATCAATACTTTATTTAAAATTTTTTTTGGAAGTGCTTTGTTTTCAACTTTCAAAATATCTTAAATCTTTTAAGATTTAATTGAAATATTTGTATGTTTTCATATACTCTTTATATAGGTCGTCATAAGAGGGTGGAGATACCTTAGTGTCACTTTGGACATTGGTGTCGTTGTCAGCCGATCACGTGTTTTTTGCTGAGTCACATGTTGGCCTCCCTCAGAACTCGAATCAAGCTTATGTTGATGCCTTCAAGACCTTCCTCTTTTCTTTTTTTCTCTTTTTCTCATTTTTTCCTTCAGGTATTTGGGGCAGTTGATTCTTATATTGTCGGGCTTCCTATAATGATAACATTGAGGTGCCAACCAGCTTCCACCTTCTTTGATGATGATCCTCTACTATTCATATATTTCTGTAACTTGTTCCTTCGCTCCGGGTTTTTCATGAATATTCTAATGTTTTTGATGAACATGTCTTGTTCATCACCGTCTTCGTCTTTTTGTTCTTCTTTCATTGACTTCAGTGCCAATGATTTCTTATTCGTCTCCAATTGATATTCATCATGTTGAATCTTCAGTTTGACCTAGTGGATTTTCAGGTTCCTGATGAGGCTCTTGATCTCGTGCTGACTAAGATTGTGAAACTCTGGAATCGTCATGACCTTTCGATTGAATATTTGTGGGAGATATCTTAGTATCTTTCTCACCAAACCGTCATTGGAGAACGTTTTGCTGAGATGTTTGGACACGTTCATATTTTTTGTAAAGTGTTCACCAAACGCGTTCACCTCTTTATCTATTCACGTGGATGTGCTCATACTCTGATTTCAATCGGAACAGTTTTGACTCATTGACCTGCGAAGTACACCATCATGGTAATCTCCAAATATAAATATAGTTTCAGAAGTACAAGTTATATTAAATTCAGATCTATCTAATGCACAAAATAGAGAGTTCAATGATTTACATTTTTTGCATCATTAAAACATCTACGCTTATCGATATCTTCTCACTTATCTCTTGATTTTTTCTATGACTTTATTGTCAACAACAATAGATATTGGTTTTTCTATGATCTAAGGGTTCCATTCCTAAATTCAGTAGGGGATTGTTCGTTTGTGCGGAGTTGGAGTATTGAAATTGGAATTCAATTGTCAATTCTTATTGGAATTGATTATAAAGGAAACATGCCCCTTCCAATTCCGACTTCACGAGGTCTCCATTTGCGATTTCAACCTCAACCCCGCGTTCCTCCGACTCCCGTGCTTCCGCGAACAAAAGCGAGTGTCGTAAACGGCTCTACTACTGCAAATTACCTCCACGCTCTTCTCCAATGACTTATCTCCTCCATCCTCTATGTTCTTCTCCGACAGTGACATCTCTTCCCCGACGTTCTTGCTCTCATCGTTCTTGCTCCCAATCACAATCACTGACATCACGAGAGGATTTGGCCACCGCCACCACCGCCAGCTCAGGCTTCTCCGCCGTTAACAACTAAGATGTCAAGAAGGGGAAGTTCGACCGTGACAGATTCCGCAACTCCATGTATTTCAAAATTTGTGTGTTTATGTTTGTGTGTTTGCATGTGTGTGTAGGTTTGTGATTATGTGTGCCATGATATTTCAATTCTGTCACTGTTTTAGATTTTATATTTCAATTTCATCAACTGAAAAATAGCTTGCAGCCGAACATCAGAATTACTAGTTCTAATTTTTGTGACAAAATTGCTGCATTCAGCTGAACAACAGAATTGGAATTGACTTCAATTCCAATTTCTATGAGAATCAGATTGGACCAATTCCAATTCCAATTCCTGCCAAATGAATGGAGCCTAGGGAATTTCATGAGAGGAATTTGATCGACTGACAAGGATTCTGTGAGTGGAGATTGTAAATGACAATGATTATGTGGATGAAGCATCTAAAAGTGAGCGCACCAAGTTAGAGAACATGGGTATAACCATAAAATCAGGTTGCACACAAAACAATTGCCGAATTAAAGATCTAGCAGATTAATGATTAATTGTATAAAAGGTCTAATTGCATTCAAAATGGAGCAATAGCACACAATTAAGCTCTTAAATATGTAATAATAGGTAATATTATTTTAAAAAAAATCAAACATTTCCATCGAGATAATCTCAATAGTCGTAAGATGTATATAAATGGGAAGCCAAAAATGTGAGAATTATCCCACATCATGAAATGGGAAGTAGGGTTCTGTTAAAAGTAGAAAAGTTCTAATTGAACAAATAAAATTGAGACAATTTCCCATATCCCAACCGCTAACCAAAAACAAACAAAAAGGAGGCAAATTTAGTCCCACGTTGTTAAAACATATGAATATAGTAAGTAGGGTGACCCTATAAGAGGTTTTTTTCCATCATCTAGAGGTATCAAGCAGGGTGACTGATGTAGGGTAGGCTACGGGGTTCACAAAACCTAGGTCTCTAGGTGGAGATGCAAATGTGACATAATAATCCCAAGGCTACATGCAATGAAACCATCGGATACGACGACAAATAAATTAGAGCAATGTAACTTCAACACCACGCAGTTAATTAGAGAACAAAGAACAAACATTCAGTTTAGCAAATTTTAAATGGCTTTCCTCCGCTCGGAGGGCCAAGGCTAAGCGCGCAACGAATAGATCCTACCTGCAAATTATAAGTGTATCGCCACAAAGTTCTACAGGTTTGTATCCAAACAAAACACAATAACCCATCTAATAATAATAATGTCAAATCACATAAACCAATACAACAAGAAACTCACCAAGGTAGCGGGCTGGACGAGACACTGGAGATTTCGGATCCGGATGCGTGAAATGATGATCAAATGTGGAACCAGCGTTGTGGAAATGATGACGGTGGCTGCCCTCGGCGATGGATGACGAGATCGGGACCGGAAATAGATAGATCCGGCCATGTGGGAGTAGATCCGGGCAAGGGATGGATGAATCCGATGTTTGGGAGCCGATCCGGGCTAAGAAATGAAATATGAATGGTGGGGATGACTGACCGGGGGTTGAAATTCTCAGATCTGGACTGATCTTGAGAAACGAGACGACGGGGAGGTGGATCCACGTGAAGGGAGGGTGGCGGCTAGGGTTTATGCGGCCACAAGAGGGGCGGCGGCTTGGGGGTGAGGATTTGAGGGGTTGTGGTGGTTGCTGGCCTGGTAGGGAGCGACGGTGGTAGAGGAAGGGGAGGGGGTAGTCGGCCAGGGGAGGACTTGGAGTGGGGAGGCCGGCAGGAGGTACAAGAAGAGGGAAAGGGGTTGGCGGCTGAGGGGTTGCTGGAATTCAGTTTTGGCAGCTGTAAGGGGGGATTGGAGGCAGTGGCTAAGGTATTTAGAGGTGGGAAAGAAGGCTTCGGGTTAGGGTTTACCTTGGGGATGAAGAAAACCACCTAGGAATCGTCACCTAGGGTTTCACGGAGTCGGCACCGTGGTGGGATCGCGGGATTCCGGGGTAAACTTCTCCAAAATCTGCAATGACTTCAAAACCTGCCCCTGCTCATCTATTTATAAGAAAACAAAAACTAGGGCATCACACATTCAACGATCCGGACACATCCGCGGAATCGGATCAGCGATCCGATCAAGCCTTCCTGCGCGAATACACGAACGTGGGTCCCTCCTTGCGGCTCCCCATCAGTGACCCTCTAATTCCTCTTCTTTTCCTTGTCAACCAGGATGGCTTTAGTAAAGTGCTGAATAAAGAGTTCCAAAATGGTTATATAAATAGATTTCCTGGCTATACAGGACCTTCAATCACACATACTTTATATGCAGAGGACGCCATTATTTCTTTGTAAGGGAAACTTCAAAGCAATCAAAGATCTCACCAAACATATCAAAAGGTGAGAAGACTACTCATGACATAAAATAAACAAAGATAAGTATCACATTTTTAATTCCAAGCATATCACCAACATTAGGAAGGAACATCCAAAACAACTTGTGGATTGGGAGAGGAAGGCTTCCTTTTCCATACCTTGAGTTGCTATATTCAGGAGCTTTGTTCGCCGTTCGGGATCGGTGCTTGCGCAAATCATGTGAAACAAGTGCATGCTTGCAAAGTTGCATTCAGGTGAGCGCAAAGTGTTGCGGCGGAATATTTAAGATGGGTGGCACACACATGCCGAGACCTAGATCTGTTTTGGGGATTTCTTCTCTCCAGAGGTGGAGGCGGTGGTTTGATCCTCCTCCGATGACGAAGATTCATGCGAACTTTGTGCATCTACTGTTTAACAATTGCAGTAAATTATTTTACTACTTGGCTATTGGAGGTGTCAGTTTCCAACTGTTGTTCCGTTTATCGAATCCATTATTTATATCCTATATTTTATATTTCATACTCTTATCTTTGTTGTTATGAAATGCGTTGATGTTTGAGTTATAATGTCGGTCGGATTGGCGATTATTTACTTTCATGTGTTCTTGTATTAGCCTTGTTATTTCCTGCTGCGCCTGAGAAAACTGTCTGATTTTCATAGCATATGGTATCATAAGCAGGTTCCGTGTAGGTGTGTTACAGTTGCGCATACCGATGGGACACACACACGCCGACGAGGCACCGTGATGAGCCCGCACGTGAAGGGAGACGATGACAGGTCCGTGTAGAGGAGGAGAGATCGAAGACGCGCTGCCGACGTGATCATTTTATTTGTATTGTTATATTATTGTCATTTATGTGCACGCATTATTTTATTCGCTCTGCTTGTCGTTATCCGCACCCCGCTCTTATAAAAGGTTGCATTGTACTCTTTCTGATTATGCTTTGATGTATGAAATTTAGGGTTGCTGCTTATGTTTTTCTTCTCGTTCCTTCCTCCTTCCTCTTCCTCACATATGCCGACCCTCCCCCTTGCCGGATTCCTCTCGGGATCGTATCAATTTGGTCCGACTTGACTCACCACCCGCTAATCAGCCGTCGGTGCTCCCTATTGATCGTTTCTGTCACTTCCGTATGAACGGGTGCTGATCCTGTCCGTTCCGATCAAACGGGTGCAGATCCCGCCCTTTCCGCTCACACAAGTGCCGATCCCGCCCTTCCAACGCAGGTGCCGATCCCGCCCTTCCCGCTCACGCAGGTGCGGGTCCCGCCCTTCCCGCTCACGCAGGTGCGGATCCCGCCCTTCTCGCTCACGCAGGTGCGGATCCCGCCCTTCCCGCTCACGCAGGTGCGGATCCCGCCCTTCCCGCTCACGCAGGTGCCAATCCTGCCCTTTTCGCTCACGTAGGTGCAATTTCAGCACTAACTACGCCGTTGTTCTGCACATATTCAACTGTTCTGAGTCTGCCTGTCATTGTTTAACCTTGTAGCGATTATGATGCCGCCGATCCTCAAATTTCTGCCCAGATCTGCCGCAGGAGGGCTGCCAGGCCTCAGCTTCGGCCGTCCTCAGCCGAATCTGCCCCCTCCCAGCTAAAATCTGACGTTTCCATCCCCATGGCTCCCAACACCCGCTCCTCCGGTGACCCCGCTCCAGATACCTCCGAAGGCCTTAGCCATCTTATGGAGGCTCAAGTGCAACTCGTTGCCTCCATACTTGCCTCTCTCGTTGCCCTCCACTCCAAGTTCGACTCCCTCTAAGCATCGACCGCCGCCTCCGGTTTCGGCTCGCCCGCAAACGACGGTCTCTCCTTGGCGCCGGGCCGTCGCCCATTTCCTCTGGGGCCACTACTCCGCCCATTTCGGGACGGTCCTCCCTCTCCCTCGACATTCCCTCCTTTGTTGGCGTCGACCCGATGACTTGGATGGCTAAAGCGGAGGAATATTTCAACCTCAACTACATGTTGGAGCACGACAAGGTGTTTATGGATGTGGTTGGCGTGGACGACTCGGCCCTCCACTGGGCTTGATAGCTCCGCCAATCCAACCCATGCCTCTCTTGGTCCGAACTCAAGCAAGAGATGATCCAACGGTATGATACCCGCTACTCCGGCTCCTCCACTATCAAGCATCTTTGTGCGCGTCCGCCAGAAGGCCGGCCTGGACGACTATGCCGATGAGTTCGGCGCCCTGGTCTCCCACGTACCTGGGCTACCGCCCGATCATTACCCGAGCTTCTTCATATAAGGTCTACTGCCACATATTCGCTCTCGTCTCCGCACACACCACTCCCGCACAGTCTCCGACGCCATGGACTTGGCGCGTCTGGTGGAAGCCGACCTCCTTCCTTGGCCATCTGCTCCTATGACCGATCACCACCAGCCTTAGCAGCCTTGACGACCACTAGCCACATCTCCACCACCGCGACCGCTGTCTTGGGGAACCATCTGGGCCTCCCACCGACCCATTAACCCATCTCAAATAGTTATCACAATGTGCTTCACAACAAGGGTCTCTGTTTTCGGTGCTGCCAACCCTACTCCCCCAATCATGAGTGCTCCGTGAACGAGTTCCTCGCCATCATCGGCGACATCGATCCCGAGTTTACCCTGGCTGACTTTGAGGTCCTGGAGCTCTCAGCGGGGATACACCTCTAAACTCCACCATATCTACATTCCACCGATTGGAGTTATCTTGCGCCTCGATGGGCGGAATCTCCGACCAGCAGACCATGCAGCTCTCGGGCACATTGCGGAATCATCCGATCATCATCATGGTGGACAGCGACGCAAGCCACAACCTCATCTCCGAGCGCCTCGTGCAGCAGCTCCGTCTTCCCTCAATTCCCTCTACGGATATTGCGGTCCGCCTGGGCGATGGACTCCACCGACCAACTCAAGGTCGTTGTATTGCCGTGCATATTTCTGTGGGGTGCTGCTCTGTGACCGCGGACTTCTACGCATTCGTCATAGGCGGTATCATCGCCATTTTAGGGGTAGCTTGGCTCCGCACGCTCAGCGATGTACGCGTCAATTGGGAGACTGACCATGCAGTTCCTCCACGGGGGCCAGCATGTCGCCTCGACAGTGACTCCCTTCTCCACTCTCCCTCTGCACGATCCAGCGGGCCACATACATCGACATCTCCGCGCTGCTGTGGGCCCTCTTGGGCCCGTCTGACGCGTCCTTCCCTTCCCCGATGGACCACCAAGAGCTTTTTTCTGCACTCGTCGATGTCATCCAGTCTCCGACAGGATTACCACCAGCCCAATTTTCTCGGGTTCGGAAAGAAGACGTTAGTTGGCGCCGTACTACCCGGTCAAGCTACTTGATCGCCACTACCACCTTCAGGGGGACTCTAACCCGCAGGAGGTCATTGTTGTTGGGTCTTACCGTCTGGAGTTCGAAACTACGTGGCTGCCCCAAGATCACTTCTACCCCCCCCCCCCCACCCCGATTACTGCCTTGAGGACAATGTGTATTTTCCAGGCTACGACATTGTTATGGTTGCACATGCCGATGGGATACACACGCCGACGAGACGCCGTGGCGAGCCCGTTCGCGGAGGGAGACGATGACGGGTCCGTCTGGAGGAGAGATCGAAGACGTGCCGATGACGTGATCATTTTATTTGCATTGTTATATTATTTTCATTTATGTGTACGCATTATTTTATTCGCACTGCTTGTCGTTATCCGCACCCTGCGCCTATAAGGGGTTGCATTGCACTCTTTTTGATTACGCTTGGTTGTATGGAATTCTGGGTTGTTCTCTAGGTTTTTCTTCTCGTTCCCTCCTCCTTCCTCACCTCCTCTGCCCCCCCCTCTTCCTCACTTTCGCCGGCCCTCCTTTTCGGATTCTTCTCGGGATCGTATCAAGGTAGCTAATTGGACGTTTCAGTTTTGGTTTGTGTCAATGGTTGGTAATGCTGGATTACTGGGATTAGGATTCCTTAGGGGAGGGGGGGGGGAATGATGATTAATTAGAAGTTATAAATTTTATCTTTTCATCAAAATATTATCATAAATAAATAAGAGATTAAAGTGCATTGAAAATAAAGATATTAAACCTTTTAAATCTGAGAAGATAAAATCACAATATTTTTCATAAATAATTTATTTCATAATACAAAATGTCGATCTTGATGACACTAAAATTGTATGCGATATAAAATACTTGTTTTGTTTTCTATACCGATTGTTTTTTCTAAGAACCGGTTACCCTAGCTGATCCACCTCACGCTCCCCTAGACCTACACCTAATTTTAGTCGTCACACATGGGGTGAATTTCTTTCCCTAGACCTACACCTCGATCTATCATCACAAGTGAGGCGAATTCCCACTCCACAAAAAGATAAGGGCCCGTTCGGCAACCTGAAATTGGAATTGAGGAATTGAAATTCAGTCAATTCCAAAAGCAACAGGAATTGAAATTGACTGAATTCCAATTTTGTTGTTTGGTTGTTGTGCAAAATTGAGCATTAGGATTTGGAATTGGATAATTTTGTTGTTCTGCTGCAGAATGGAATTCAAATTTTGAATTGGAATTAACATAGTATACAAACTAATACAAATATTACATGGAATCTCCAAGAACATAAAAGAAAGTCCAAGCACATGATTGTCGTCATAGAATGCTAACACTTCTCTTGAATGATGTCAGAGGAAGATATAAAAGAGCTGCTCACGTCGTCGTAGAACGGTAACCCTTCTCTTGAATATCGGCATTGATCTTCCTTTATATCGACGAACGTTCTTGAGTTGTAGGAGGATTGGATGGAATGTCCTCTTCTTGGAGTGTATACATGTTGGAATGAGGAGTACAAATCCCAAGAGAATAAGGCCTCTGAGAGCCACTCTCATCAATAGAGGCTATCCTTGTATCTTGAAATTTGAGTTCCCACACCGTTTTTCCTCTTAAGAGCAATCTCCATTTTTCCCTCCTTGTTGTGTTGAGATGTGATGAGTCGTTTATATAGGGTTTTTCGGAGGGCTAATTTTCACGATTCACTTTGTGTTCATATTTCATCTTGTCTATATTTCCATAGAACCTGCGTGGTTGTGTATTTTTGTACTTGTACTCCTTATTGTGCTCGTCTGGAATCTGCAATATCAGCTGGGTTTAGGGGTCGTGTGCGTGTTCCGGGGACGTTTGGAAGCAGGAATACTCCGCACGATTCGGATATAGTGCGCACGACCACCGGTTGTGCGCCGATGATCGTTGTACCCTGATTTCCAGAATCTGTCTGGGGTAATCGCACGACCACTGGACGTGCGCACGACCACCGGTCGTGCGCCACTGATCGTGTGCATTGATTCCTCTTTTCCTAGAGTTCTGTCTGGGGTAATCGCAAGCACAAGTTGAGTGCTTATCCCAGTTCTTCTCCCTAATCTGATACACGATCACTGGACATAGTGCGCACGACCACTTTCCCCGCGACTGCCATTGTTATTTCTGCTGTCTATAAATATGCAGGTGCCGCCTTAATTCCGAGGATTTTTCCTCCGCCGTTTTCGTCTTCGAGGAGGGATTCCTTCCTTCAATCTCCACCCTAGGTGTCGGGCAGCTTTCACCGCCATCCAAGCCGGAGCTCTCTCGGCCTCCTCCATCATCTCTTGATAAGTTTCCAAGCCATCAAGCAAAGAGGAAGCTTGCAACTTTCGTCCAAGTACACGAAGAAGACGGGCCATTGGTGGACATCCCTTCTCTACCCCGGCCTCTTGGACGCGGATGACAACCCGATCCGTGCCTCAGAGCCTTGCAGTTGTTTATGTGTTGTTGTAAACTTTATTTATAGTGATGCGAGTTGTAAAACGCTTATTGCTGACGATATTTTTGAGGTGCTACCTCACCACCATCCACCCGCCGCACTTTGGGGCGTGCGTAGCGAAGAGGTGACGACCCTCATTCCGCCGTTCTAACCACCTCATCCGCAAGCCTACTCGTCCATCCGCCCAGCGATTCAGTGCATAGCGGCCCGTCTAGTATTCCATTTCGCATAGCGATGTTGCATTAGTTGTTAGATTTTTTACTTTCTTTTTATCGCAACAATCAAAACCCCCATCTTACCGCCGACCTTGAGGACTTCAATCTCAAGTCTTCCTCGACATTAACTACACCTTACTGAGAGATCGATACTTGGGAAAACTCGCCCATTTTATATTACTTGTTCGACCGGTTCACTGCCGTGATCGTTAGCATCAAGTTTTTGGCGCCGTTGCCGGGGAACACAGTCGTGTGAGTTTTTGGAGAGGGAGACGTGAGATTGCTTTCCTTTTCCTTTATAAATCGCTTTTGTTTTGATTTCGTTGCCTGCCTTTTTCTTGTTTGTTTAGGCAATTGTAGTAATATATTGTTGGATTTAGTAATTCGCACAATTTATTTTGAATCTGTTATTTCGACACCTTGTGGGGATATTCGTATGTGTCGAAAGCCTTCCCATGCTAGTGAATGCCCTACGAGAGATATTGAGCATAAGCTTCTGCATGGGATGTTGTAGTACAGCCCTTTAAACACTGTGCCCAGAGCTTATGGTCAATCGTCCTCGCCACATACTTCTCTTATTCCTCTCCGGCCCCACAAGGACCGCAGAGTAATGAGAGAGTGTTTGTATTGTCGTAGAACATATTATGTCCTGAAAGATTATGCCGAGTCTCCGTGTTATGGAAGAGGATGATGAGCCGGACATCCGGATCATCCCGACTCCCCCTCGGTGACACACCTTCATCATCTGGTTATGTGCGTCACCTTCATTTGTTGAAGGGAATGATGTGGACTGTATGGCTGATCTAGGCTTCGACGTGGCTGAGCCCATCTCTCCTGTGCGTACATCTCCAAGCGTGGAGCTGATTCTTTGTGAGGAACCTGCGCTTGACTTTTATCCAAGCAAAGTTCTTCTGCCTTTTGTGCATTCTAGTCGTCTCTGACGACATTTTCGACGATGCAACACAAGTTGAGGCTTGTGATACATGGATGTTTCCACTCCCATGAAGAGGACAACCTTCCTGGTGTCGAGTTCTCCCTCGATACCAAAGGAGGAAGTCCAGTATTGGTGGAGGCCTTTATGGATCCGGCCGAGCCTTGCAGCATTGTCATTGCTGACGATATTTTTCTACCTCCTTTGGGGATGAAACCGGGATTCCCCCGATTATTTCTTTATGTTTTTCGTCTCTTTTATTTCTTGCCCCCCTTCCTTATCTGAGACTGTGCAGGTTGAATCTCCAGGTAAGTGGGTTGACGTTAGCCTTGCGCTAGGCTGTCGAGAGGCATCCTCTTGTGTGAGGAGGTTCATACCTCCTTCACAGTGGAAGCCCCTGCCGTCACCTTCGCCCCCAGCGAACTTGTGGTGGACGAAACCTTGCTAGGCAAGGATTTGTTTTGTGGTGAGATGAGTGAGGACCAGGCCTCCTCCTCATCCTACTTCCTATTTCCTCTGCCTGCGAGGAGCAGGTATGATTATTTAGGCAGAGGGGTAACTGTTTTATCACCGTATCGGTACCCGTTACCGCAACGGATAATGGAACAGTTACCGATGCATTTTTCTTTTCATAGGCCCATTTGCTAGAACTGTATATAATTTAATAAGTCGTGCTGGGATGACAATAATCCCAGTACTTATCTTTCATTTCCTGTATTTTTATTTTTCATGACTAGCTTAGTTTTAGTATTTCTTTGTATTTTGTATATTTTTCTTTTGTTTTTGCGGAGCTCACCCCTGCAGGTATTCATGACAAATTCGTATTGACGGGGTTGTGATTCTTCGTATGGCGGGCCTGCTTCAGGTTTCCACGCGTCTTCTGGTATGCTCACTGGCTGAGCATTGGGTAACCTCTTCCCTTAGCTCTTTATGATTTTAATTTCTCTATCATATGTTGTGTAGTTTAGTTTAATTCTGGGGGAGAGCCAGTTTTGTTACCTTTTGCACGTGCACATCTCATGTGCATACTAGAAGATTTTATAGTTTTATTTTGATTAGTTCATTGCACTGCACACCACTGCACCCACTTGAGCGCGTGCTTAGCTGATTAGTGTGCCGCGAGTTAAACTCATTTCTTCGTTAGATTTGAGAAAATTATGGTGCTGACTTAGGATTGTGAGAAGAGTAAAATGTTGACCTTGTTGTGTTTCTAGTCATCTGCTCTCGTCTCGTGTAGAAATTCGAGTAGATTTAATTTTTCTTTATGCTTGTGGTTTTATACTTTTATATTTGCGTAAAGATCTTTTTATTCTACTCAAAAGTTGGTGAATCCGGTGTGAATCAAACGGTAGTATAGGAATGTGTGTAGCCGTCACTAGACTCATTTTGCTCGAGTCGGGAGGAATGATCATCTTTGTCGGTGACTAAGAACTTGCCCCAAGCTACTCTCGAAGCATGGATACTTGGTTAGTCTAGCGTAAGCGTGATGTAGGCCATCATTTTGGCCCGGTTGAGCTTTGTACCGTTCCTAACGTCATATCCTCACTAGCCCCGTTGTGCCTACCCTTCTTTTGATTCAGCTCCACGTTCATTCACCAAAGCCCCATAGCCTATCCTAGTCGCACACCCAAGTCGAGTTTAGTGTTTTATATTTTCATCTTGGGATGTGATGTGGTGTTATTATTTGTGAAAATGCGGAAGTGCTCCCAAGTTTATATCTGCTGAATTGTGAAAATAAAATGAAGAAAAAGAAAAAAAAAGAAAAATATTTGTAAAGACAAAAAAAGAAATGAAAAGAAAAAGTTTAAATTGAAAATCTTTTTGGAAATGTGATTATATTTGGAGTAGGCGGTGCACACACCCATATGTTAAAAGTTAAGTCTGGAGGTGTGGTGTACCTGCATATATTGTGGTTAGCGGTTGAATTCTTTTTAGGCTAGCTCATTTGGGTTAGGTGCATAACCTTTCTTTTTATCATTGTTTATCTCACCGTAACCCAAGCCCCGTGATTATCCTAAAGTCCTACGGATTTGCGCTTGAGTCTAACTAGTACCGTGGAGAGAGTTTGAACGGGCAAGCGTATGGTCCCCGACATTGGTGGATTCCTTTGGAGGTGATCCTGAGCCCCGATCTTTGGCAAAGCTCACCTTAGTGGCCTGCCTACTTTCTTCATATGCGTGACCGGTTGATTCACCGTGATTCTATTTTTGAGTAGTAATAAAATTTTGATACGCATTGTGAAAAATATAAACTATTCTGCATACTTAGAAATTTTCTCTATTGTATTTTTACGCACGCGATCATGCGACTTCGCATTTTACTTTGTTTTTCAATTTCTTTGTTAGCTAGTAATTTTTCCTATCTGCTTAGATTTTGTTTGCTCGGGACGCGCAAACAGTTAAGTCTGGGGGTGTGATGAGTCTGATTTATATAAGATTTTTCAGACTCATCTGAGGCTAGTTTTCATGCGTTTGCACTTCACTTTTAATTCTATATCGTTCATATTTCATCTTGTCTATATTTCCATAGGAAGTGCACACTTTGGCCCGTGATTGTGTATTTTTGTACTTTTATTGTTTGTACTCCTTATTGTGCTCGTCTGGAATGTCTGCACATATCAGTGCTGGGTTTAGGGGTCGTGTGCGTGTTCCGGGACGTTTGGAAGCAGGAATACTGCACACGATCATCGGATATAGAGCGCACGACCACTGGTTGTGCGCCGATGATCGTGCGCAATGTACCATGATTTCCAGAATCTGCCTGGGGTAATCGCACGACCACTGGACATAGTGCGCACGACCACCGGTCGTGCGCCACTGATCGTGTGCATTGATTCCTCTTTTCCTGGAGTTCTGTCTGGGGTAATCGCACGACCATTGGACATAGTGCGCACGACCGGTGGTCGTGCGCCACTGCTCGTGCGCGTTACCCCAGTTCTTCTTCCTAATCTGCCATGCCAGTGCGCACGATCACTGGACATAGTGCGCACGACCACTGGTCGTGCGCCCGTGATCGTGCGCATTGTTATTTCTATTGTCTATAAATATGCAGGTGCCGCCCTAATTCCGAGATAGCTCATTTTTCCTCCGCCGTTTTTGTCTCCGAGGAGGGATTCCGCCGTCCTCCTTCAATCTCCACCCTAGGGATGTGCTCCGGGCAAGCTTTCACCGCCACCCATCAAGCAAAGGGAAGCTTGCAACTTTCGTCCGCTATCGTGACACGAAGAAGATGGGCCATTGGAAGGTGGTGACAGCCCTTCTCTACCCCGGACGCAGTTGAGAACCGAGCTTGGACGTGGATTAACAACCCGACGATTCCAACCATGAATCCTCAGCAAGACTTTGGATTCGGTCGATCTCTTGCCTTGTTCTTCCTTTATTGTTGTTTATGTGTTGTTGTAAACTTTATTTATAGATGATGTGCGTTTAGTTGTAAAACGCTTATATTAAATCATGTCTTTGTGATTTGTATTTTCGTTATATTTGCTTGAGGTGCGCCATATTCCATCCACCACCATCCACCCTTGCCGCACTAGCAATTGCTAGTGGCGTGCGTAGCGAAGAGGTGCTCACGACCCTCATTCCGCCGTTCTAAGCACCTCATCTGCAAGCCTGCTCGTTCATCCGCCCAGCGATTCGGTGCATAGCGGCCCGTCTAGTCTTCCATCCCGCCTGGCAAAGCAGCGCATAGCGGCGCTGCATAAGAGTAGTTGTTAGATTTTTACTTTCTTTTTATCACAACAATCAAAACCCCCATCGTTACCGCCGACCTTGAGGACTTCAATCTCAAGTCCTTCTCGACATTAACTCCACTTTACTGTGTTTCTTGAGAGATCGATACTTGGGAAAACTCGCCCATTTTATATTACTTGTGCGACCGGTTTACTGCCGTGATCGTTAGCATCAAGATGCAGTGTTTCCAAAATAAGGGTTGTACACTATCGCTTGACGATAGGTGATATCGCAGACAGTAGCTTCATTCTGAGCTATTGAAGGTAACTTCCACTTTCTACAAACCCACAACAAGATTTGAGTGCAAGTTGACGTACGTCAAATTGCAATCGTCGGGTGGTAGTGGGTATCGCCGGCCATAGCCTATAATTTTGACTTTGGCTACGTCGTTTTAGTTCGGATCTTGTTGTAGCATCTATGTCCTATACCCAAGGTGTTTTCTGAACCTACAGACTTTTAAACAAATGCAAAGATAGAACAAATATATGTCGTCAGGATTTGTTATTCTCAAATCTATGGCATGTCGAACATGATCTGCGAACCATATTCCAATAGATAACAACACTGGTCAACTCCCTACCTTCTCATATTAATCTGTGAATTAATCTGATTCCTAAAGGTGCTGAGAGAAGCTGAGGGGTCTGTGACGGGGTGACTTATAGTTGAGGGGCGGGGATAGTTTGCAGGGCGAATGGCTTGTGTTAGAGGCGCGATTGGATGAGAGCAGGAGGCGACAACAACGGTCTGGAACAGGGATGACGGTAGTGGCCTGGAGCAGGGAACGACGGAAGCGACCAGGAGCAGGGAACTACGACGATGACTAGGAGCAGGGACAATGAGGATGGAGGAGGTCACATCAAACGTTGTTCTGTCAGATATTGGCAAAACCCACTCCTTGGGGTGGTATCTGTTGGCGGTAGGAAGACGTGGGAGATGGTTTGACAAGTGGTTGGTAGGTGCACAACCTCGATCAATATTGAAGAAGGGGCAGTTTGTTACCATTATAGGCGGAGCGGCCACATCAAGAGGAACTATCTTCATCGTGTACAAAAATTCTGGGGACGCCCCAATGTGTGGGTAAGGAGACACTAGACTTGAAAGTGGAGAGTGACGATGCCCTCACCAGCATTGAAACTGATGGTCTTAATTTCTCTGCCAACTTGTGGAAATAAATGTTCGATTATTTCTATTAAAAATGTACCGGCCTTTTCTTCCTCTTCTTATTCAAAACTAGTGGAGTATGTGACTTCAACACCATAAGTAATAGCTGTAAAGGGAACCTTTTTGCACTGTTTAAGGTGTTGTCGTGTGACCTTGAGGTCACGGGTTCATGTCCTGGAAGCAGCCTCCTGCAAAAATGAAGGGTAAGATTTGCCTACATTTCACCATTGTGGTGGGGCCCTTCCCCAGGCCCTTACCTTACTCCACGGGGATGCTTTGTGCAACGGGCTACCCTTTTTCTTCTTAATATTCAACATCCGTATAGTTTTAATATTCAACATATTTTAGCCTCTTACACAAAGGAAACTGATGCAAATCACAATAACAAACAGATATTCTCTTTCCAGTTTTATATATATACCAGTCTGATACTATATTATTTTCTGTAGTCTGATACTATATTATTTTCTGTTGGCAGCCAATGAGCATGGTTTTACCTGGAGTTGTTGGGTTCAAGTTATCAGGTAAATTATGTAACGGTGTAACTGCAACTGACTTGGTCTTAACTGTGACTCAAATGTTGCGGAAGCATGGAGTTGTTGGCAAGTTTGTTGAATTCTATGGTAAATAATTCTTAACCATCAAGAAGTCATTTTCTGCACCAGCACCTTCTATTTTTGCACCAATATCTTTTTATTGTATTTATATGTTGATTTTCTTGCTGCCTGTAGGTGAGGGTGTAGGAGAGTTATCACTGGCTGACAGGGCAACGATTGCTAACATGTCACCTGAATATGGTGCAACCATGGGCTTCTTTCCAGTGGATCACGTTACTCTGCAATATTT
Organism: Platanthera guangdongensis; assembly: GCA_039583875.1. Lineage (NCBI taxonomy): Eukaryota > Viridiplantae > Streptophyta > Magnoliopsida > Asparagales > Orchidaceae > Platanthera > Platanthera guangdongensis. The sequence continues at coordinate 11,530,736 of CM077147.1, read as the reverse complement.
GAATTTGACTGGAAGAAGTCATGAAACTGTTAGTGTTTCTCCTAATAAAACAGAAAAACCTATCTAGCTGGAGACCAATAGTATTTGGCATTTTTACTTTGCTTTGTTGTACTGAATCAGCTTTGTGTTGAGAAGTATTCTTGTAAAAACAATTTCTAAACTACTTTCCTAAAATAATTTTTGAAGTGAATAAGGACCGGAAATTGGCCAAAGAAACGCTTGTTGCTTGTAATTTTTCTATAATTTTGCGCGCGCACACACTATATTATGGAAAAAGATTGGACCTTCAAAGCAATCTCAATCAGTAACTAATTTGAAAATGATGCACAAAAATACCTTGCAATGTTATTTTAGAGATGAAACTGAAGAATAAAAAAGACTAAAAGAAAATAAAGAACACCCATTCTCTCCCCTACCCTAGGTATTTGAGTAGGTTTAAGAAATCTAAGAAAAACTCTCCCACCCTCTCTCTTTCATGTTATTGGAAAAGCCCATGTCAAGGGCCCATATTGGGCCCTCTTTATTGCTTTCTCTCTCATCCTTCTTTAGTCCCACATCTTGTATAGGATTTATTCCTCTCTCCTCTCTCCTATATATTTGTATTCTCTCATTGTATACATATACTTGAGTAATACATACAAGCTTTGAGCTCTTTCAACATGGTATCAGAGCCAGGTTCAAACTGAGCGGCTTCCCTTTCTGAACCCGCGCGGTCTATCTTCTATCCGCTACCCGCGCGGCCTCCTGCGGCCTGCCCTCTTGTCCGCTCCGCTCCTCCTCCTCCACTCTTTCTCCCTCCCGTGGATCCACCCCCTCCGTCCTTTTTATAACCTCTCCTCTCCCGTGGGCCCCACTTCTCCCTGCGACTTCTCTTGCCGCTTGCGGTTTGTCTTCTTCTAGCCGTCCGGTCTCTATCTCCTCTAGCCGCTCGAGTTCCTACTCGCGGCCTCTCTCCTCTAGCCGCTCGAGTTCCTACTCGCGGCCTCTCCCCTCCAGATCGCTCCCTCTCTCGCGACCTGCTCCGGCTTGCTGCAGCCTACTCCGGTTCGCTGCGGACTGCCCCTTCAGCTCTTGCTCGCTGCGGCTTGTTCCTGCTCTCTGCGGCTTGCCTCTTCTACGGATTGTTCTTAGTCGCTGCGGTCTCTTTCTATCCGCTTGGGTCTCTCTCCCCGCGGTTTCCTTCTCCTCAGGTCGGTGATCCGCCTGACCGCGCGGGTTGTTCCTCTCCCACCCGCATCTTGGTCGCGGTCTTCTCCGGCTCTTCTCTTCTCTGTCCGCGCGGCCTGTCTCTGCCCGCTGCGGCCTTCTTCTTCGTTTCCGCTCCGCCTTTGGTCGCAGCTTCTTCCTGCCGCTGTTTTTCTTGACCGGGCAGTTTCTGCCCTACTCGCCGAGCTTACCCGGCTTGTCCTCCAGCCGATTGTGCTCTACTCGCTACGACCGGCTCCAGCCCGCAGCGGTCTGATCCTGTCCGCCGCGCCCTCTTCCAATTCGCGCGGCCCGCCTCCTCTCCTACTGGTCGCCATGTCCTCTAGCGACTCCACTACCGCCAACCCCACGGCAGACCGCGTGGCTCCTCCTCCCGAACTCCGCGATGAGCTTCGGATTACTACTCTTTCCCTCTCTGGGAAGTCGAACTTCATCCCCTGGGTTCACTCAGTTCGGAGGGTCCTGAAGCCAAGGGCCTTGCGCGTCACCTTACCCAGGGACCTCCGACTCCTACTACTGATGAATGGCTACGCAATGACGGTCGCGTCCAGACCTCGATCCTGAACTCGGTGGAGGGTGAGCCTTACCGGATGATCATGTATCATGAAACCGCCAAAGCAATGTGGGATGAACTCCATTCCTTGTACTCGGGCAAGGACAGTCTTCAGCATCTTTTTGACATCATCACCGGTCTTCAAGCTTTGGATGTTGGCAAAGCTATGGACATGACCTCCTTTGTGGCTCATGCTAAGACTCTCACGGAGGCCTGGATTCAGCACCAGCTATCTACTACTGATCTCGTTGCTCAACGTGCCCAGAAGGAGGCGGTCTGTATCGCAATGATTATGGCTCGAGTCCCGCCACACCTTCACAGTATCCGGGCCCAGGTTCTGGCATCCCCTGCTACCTCTTCCTTCTCAGATGCCTGCTTTATGTTGCTTCGAGTACCACCTCCCCTGGAGGCGTCCGCACCACCCTCGCCGGCCCTTCTTCAACAGGCCCTTCCTCCCTTACTTCCCCCACCATCCTTTACTCGGGGTGGACGTACGGGCTCCCGCGGACGAGGCCGTGGTGGTCGAGGTCGGCCCAAGTGCACATACTGCGGCCGGGATGACCACACTGAAGCCGTCTGTCACAAGAAACATGGCTACCCGCCTCGCCCGCCTACTGCTGCTGTTACTGATAACTCTCCACCCACCGGTACGGACCTTGAGGCTCTTCGCCTTCAGCTGCAACAACTCCAGGGGCTCCTCAACCCTCCATCTGCTTCAGTTGCCTCCTCCTCTCCTGCAGGTATTGCCTCCACCTCCCCTACAGGTACTGCCTGTATTTCCTCCGGTTCTCGTTGGATCCTGGACTCGGGAGCCACCCACCACATCACCTCCCTGCTGCCGCCAAAGTTCTCCGATGCTCCTCATCCCCCGTCTATTACTGTGGCCAACAGTGCGATTGTTCCGGTCTGCGGATGTGCTGATCTCTTGATCCACCCCTCTCTCTATTCGCTCCGCTCTTTATGTGTCAGCATCACCATTTAATTTACTGTCTGTTGGCCGTCTTACTACTGATATGAACTGCTATATCACCTTCACCTCTTCTGGTTTTTTGATACATGATCGGCAGACGCAGATTACCATTGGTAGGGGTCGACTGCAGAACGGGCTTTACCTCCTCGATGTCTCTTCTACCGCCCTTTCCTCCGTCTCCTCTACTGATTGGCATTGTCGTCTTGGGCATGCCCCTCTACCTATCCTCCAGAAGGCGCTTCCTGACGTCTCCCTTCCTGCTTTTAAATGTGATTCCTGTATTCTTGGCAAACTGCCACGTTCTTCTTACCTGCACATTGTACTCGGAGCTCTGCTCCTTTTGATTTAATACATTCTGATATTTGGGGACCGTACAAGGTTCCCAGCATCTCTGGCTATCGTTACTTTATAACATTTATTGATGATTTCTCTCGCACCACCTGGTTGTATCTACTTCATGATCGCTCCGAGCTTCCTCGTGTCTTTCGGGCTTTTGTATTGGAAACTCGTACGCAATTCTCTACTACTATCAAAACATTCCGCTCTGATAATGCCCGTGAGTACACTAGCCACGAGTTTGCCAATCTCTGCGCCGACTTCGGTATTGTTCATCAGACATCGTGTCCCTACACCCCTCAACAAAACGGGGTCGCCGAACGGAAGAACCACCACCTTCTTGATGTTGCTCGCTCCCTCATGCTTCATATGCATGTTCCCCAAATATTCTGGAACTTTGCGGTCTCCACTGCGTGTTTTCTTATCAACCGTCTCCCTTCTCCGGTTCTCCAGAATGCTATCCCCTTCAGCCTTCTCTTTCCCTCCACACCCGTCTTTCCTCTCACACCCCGGGTCTTTGGCTGTACTTGTTTTGTCCATACCCTGGGCCCCACTATCGACAAACTTGCTTCCCGTGCGGCGAAACACATTTTCGTCGGCTACTCCCGTACCCAAAAGTGTTATGTGTGTTATTCCCCGGCCACCCGGAAGGTCTCTGTCTTCGCTGATGTTACTTTCCGGGAGGATCAACCCTTCTTCCCTCCTTCTTTGCCACCACTTCGACCACCACCCACTCTCCCACCCTCCATCCCACGGCCGGTGATCCCTGTCCACTCGCCTCCCACCCTCCCTCCGCACCCTCCCACTATTGACCCTCCTAGGCCGCCCGTCATTCGGGTCTACACTCGCCGCCCTCTTCCTCCCGTTGCCCCTATGCAGTCGGCTTCGACCTCGGGTTCTCCGTGTTCTGCCGCTCCGGTGCCAGCCTCTACAGCTCATCCGATGGCTAACTATGTTTCTCTACATCGCCTCTCTCCACCGCTTCAGACCTTGGCTACTGCACTATCCTCGGTCTCTATTCCTACCTCTTTACAGGAAGCTCTTCAACATCCTGGGTGGCGCGCTGCCATGGAAGAAGAGATGACTGCTCTTTGGGCCAACCAGACTTGGACCCCGGTGCCCCATCCTCCCGGCCAGAAACCCGTTGGGTGCAAATGGGTCTTCGTCATCAAACATGCTCCTGATGGGACCATTGACCGACTCAAAGCACGTCTGGTCGCTCGTGGCTTCACCCAGCAACAGGGTCTCGACTATGACGAGACTTTCTCTCCGGTCGCTAAGCTCAACACAGTCCGAATTCTCATCTCCGTAGCTGTCCATCGCCAATGGCTCTTATTTCAACTCGACGTCCAGAATGCCTTTCTGAATGGCGACCTTCAAGAAACGGTTTACATGCAACAACCTCCCGGGTTTGAGACCACGGGGGAGTCTCGGGTCTGTCACCTTCTCAAATCGCTATATGGTCTCAAACAATCCCCTCGGGCATGGTTTGACAAGTTCAGCAAAGCTCTCCGGGCAATTGGCTTCACTCGCAGCCCGATTGACTTCTCATTGTTTACTCGCCACCGGGCAACAAGTACGGTTCTCCTATTGGTATATGTCGACGACATCATTATTACTGGAAATGACTTGGACAACATACAGACCGTTAAGCAACATCTGAGCTCCGTCTTCCAAACTAAAGATCTGGGACATCTTCGGTACTTCTTGGGTCTGGAAGTGGCTAGACGGTCAGATGGTCTGGTTCTCTCTCAACACAAATATTGCCTGGATCTTCTTCATGATGCAGACTACTCTAGCTGTAAACCTGTAAACACTCCCATGGCTGCAAATCATAAACTATGTGCTCAGGGCTCGGATTCTGATACTCGTCTACAAAATCCAGAATATTACCGTCACAAGACCTGATATATCCTTCGCTGTGGGACTCGTTAGTCGCTATATGCACTCTCTTCAAAGCTCTCATCTTCAAGCTGTGGAACGGATTCTCAGATATCTCAAGACAGCTCCTGACCAAGGACTTGTTTACAAAACCTCATCTTCAATCCCTACTCTAGTGGCATACTTTGATGCCGACTACGCTGGCTCCCTCGATGATCGACGATCCACTAGCGGGTTCTGCACATATTTTAGTGGACATCTAATTACTTGGCGGAGCAAGAAACAAGCAGTGGTTGCTCGATCCTCAGCAGAAGCAGAATATCGGGCAATGGCTGCTGTGGTCTCGGAACTCACATGGATTGAGAGCCTCCTTACCGACCTTGGTGTAAGACTATCTTCACCAGCTCTCCTCCTATGTGACAGTGAAGCTGCTATACATATTGCCAAGAACCCGGTCTTTCACGAAAGAACGAAGCATATTGAGGTAGATTGTCATTTCATCCGATAGAAAGTCCACATGAAGAAGATCGAGCTCAAGCATGTTCCGGGTACTGAACAGGTCGCCGACATACTCACCAAAGCTCTACCAAGTACCCTCTTCTATCAGTGCCTATCCAAGCTTGGCGCATACGACTTGTACGCTCCAGCTTGCGGGGGAGTATTGGAAAAGCCCATGTAAAGGGCCCATATTGGGCCCTCTTTATTGCTTTCTCTCTCATCCTTCTTTAGTCCCACATCTTGTATAGGATTTATTCCTCTCCTCTCTCCTATATATTTGTATTCTCTCCTTGTATACATATACTTGAGTAATACATACAAACTTTGAGCTCTTTCAACACATGTAAAGATCAGCAACCCAGATGCTTTTGATGGTCTTATATGAGGACCATGAACTCTCTTAAAGAACTTTTAATGTAAGTTTAGACATACAGTTTTTGTGAAAACTGTTTCGAAACTACTTTTCTGAAATTGCTTTTTGAATCAAAGAAGAATGGCAAATTGTCAGAAAGATTGTGCTTATTGTTTTTCTATACCTTACATTTTAAAAGTAGCCTAGTCTAATTTATAAGTGAAATGTAAGGTTAGTTGAAACCAATCTTATATTTTGTAGCTTTTCTTGCATATTGCAGGTGTCAATGATAGAGGCTTATTTACGGGCAAACAATATGTTTGTTGATTACAATGAGGTAAATCTGTCTTTGTATACATTATTTGAAAGTAACATGAGCACATGAAATTTTTTTAGGTTTGATATTTGATCCTCTTTTTGAATTCAGCCTCAAGCTGAGAGAGTATACTCATCTTACCTAGAGCTGGACCTTTCAAGTGTTGAACCTTGCATTTCTGGTCCAAAGAGGTATCTCACATTCCCCATTTTCCAGCTTCTATTAAATATTATTGACTCCTGTTGATACTGTCAACTTGAATTCCCCCCATTCTTTCTAATATCTGAAATTATTTCTACTATTATATTTTCAGGCCTCATGATAGAGTTCTTTTGAAAGAAATGAAAGCGGACTGGCATTCTTGTCTGGATAGTAAAGTTGGGTTTAAGGTGTGAAATTACTTTACCTTTATTTCTTCAGGTTGCAATTTATTATGCCTATAGTAAAAAGCTGAGCATCTCTTAGTGATAAAGTTGAGGCTAGTGCGTGGTCCAATATATTGGCAATAATAAACCCTTGATTCAATATAATTAAACTTATGCTCTTCTCATTTGTTCATATGAAAACTCGTCCAAAAAAAAAATTTAATTACCAAATTTCTTGTAATTAGTGCTAGAACCGGCTCTTAATACAAATCTTCATCTTGTTTTGGTGACTGATATAGACATGATGTTTGGCAAGAAATTATTAGAGCATTGTTTCCATGTTTTTTTTCATTTGACCAAGTAATTAAATTTTGTTTCAGGGTTTTGCAGTACCAAAGGTATCCCAGAATAAGGTAGTGAAATTTGATTTCCATGGGCAGCCTGCAGAGCTCAAGCATGGCAGTGTTGTCATTGCAGCCATAACTAGTTGCACCAACACATCAAATCCTAGTGTAATGCTTGGTGCTGGCCTTGTTGCGAAGAAGGCCTGTGAATTAGGTTTAGAGGTATAAAATTTTGTTTTTTTCATTACTAATATTTGACTGTGGTATTTAACATCAAAAACTTTTAGGCTATATAGCTTACTAGTCTACTACTCATAAACCTTTATTGCTAAATATGATATTACGACATAAATATTTCCCTCTATCTCTAATTGTTGTTATGCTAATGTTGATCATTTTTCCAAATGTTTGCGTATGAAATTGTATCCTATCTTGTTGTTGTTGTCCTTCCTGCTCTTGGATGATGGTTGGCATTAAATGTAGGTTAAGCCATGGATCAAGACAAGCCTCGCTCCTGGTTCTGGCGTTGTTACCAAGTATTTACTCAGAAGGTAATAAACATTGCTCCTTGAAAGCATTTCTCTCCAAGGATGTTAATATGTAACATAACTCTGTTATCAAGAACTGGCTAGATGCTATTATGATATTGATGATTTTTTTTGAGGGATTTTGTTTTCTAGTGGACTCCAGCAATATTTGAATCAACAAGGTTTTCATATTGTGGGATATGGATGTACTACATGTATTGGAAATTCCGGGGATCTTGACGAGACTATTGCTACTTCAATTTCAGAAAATGGTAGCAAACTCTGCTGTTTGCTTGTTTTTTCTCCTTTACCAGATTAAAATTGTTTAATTTGTTGTGTACATCTCCTTGTAATCATCTATTTTCTGCTTCTATCATTGCCAGACATTGTTGTTGCTGCCGTGCTCTCTGGAAATCGGAATTTTGAGGGAAGAGTTCATCCTTTGACTCGAGCTAATTATCTGGCCTCACCTCCACTTGTGGTAGCTTATGCTCTTGCCGGAACAGTAAGATTTAACTATGGCTCTTATATGTCATGTCCATTAACCAAGACAAAATTTTGGTATTTTGTGACTCAATATGTTACTGAATTTGATAATTCTCTTTTACTATACTAATAAATGCTATGTTGCATTGAGATCATTTTCTCGAGATCAATTTCAGATCATTCATTTTTTCTATATTTTTGTAGGTATTTCACATGCGTATCAAAATGGGAAATTTATGAATACCTTACTTTGATTCTTTATGGGGTTGGTGAAATCGCAATGGTTCAACCTAGCTATCCTGAGATTCGTTTAGTCTCACGATTTGGTATCGTATTCAAGGCCTTTTCAACCTCACCATTGTTTCTCATGATTCCTAGTTGCCAGTGATCTTGGAATTAGATCAACTGAATGGTTAATCAGATCATCCATGATTGTGATTTGGGCCTAAGATCATGATGAAATCAAGGGAATAAATATTTTAGATTTGACTGATTTAATATATTGGCGAAGATTGCCAATAATGGTGATTCTTAATTGTACCTGTTAAATTTGATGTCTGATCGTTGAATGAACACTTGATCATCAATTTCGGGATGCATAAAATCTACATCGTTGGATGGAGATTTGATGGGGATCATACTTCTTGGGTGTGCCAACTCATATCGAAACCCATTCTGGTTTACACTCCTAGAGGAGTTGGGATTGCCATATTGACAACACGAGTCCGTAGTCAGGTTCGGAGCATCGTCGGGATATTTTCTATGTATTTTCATAATTTTCCACACCATTTATGTACCCTTTATGAGTATTTTGTGATGGTCAGTCATAGTTGTCAATTGCTTTCCTTTTAGCCTATAAATATAAGATACAGATTCAGTTACCTACAATGAGAGATTGATTAACATAACGAGGAAGAACTAAAGGGGGCTTACCTTGCTTGTAGAGGAGGAAAAACCATAGATCTATTAGGTGGAAGGTTCCTGGACGGATACAACGGTTAGGAGTGAGACCGAGCGTCGAGCAAAAACAAGATGGAATCGCTGGGCCTTCTCAAGTAAGGAGGAGGCGGCGTCCAGGATTTCCGATGAGGGGGAAGGGCTATGAGGATGCAGCCGACGGCGGAAAAGATTGGAAGGAGACGCTGCACTGTCGATCAGTCGGGACGAGAGAACCTCCCGCGCCTTCAATCATTTGGGACGAGAGAACCTCATGCGCCTTCGAACGACAGAGACGAGAGAACTTCCTGCGTCGTCGAACGTCAATGACGAGGAGTTGCCGTCTACGAAAGGGAAAGAGGGAGCGCCTTTGGTCGTCTGGAACGGAAGGAGCGAGAGCTATAATTTCTAACGCACGCCTGGTGTCGAGGGAGGACCGCGGTTTATAAAACTTCCGGGCTGTCGAAGCTTGAAAGGAAGGAGTGCGAATATGTAGTTATTATTCCGATTCAATTGTGAAATTAAGAGGTGGAAAATGTGGCTATACCTTATTAGGAGGGGGTTTAGAATTTTCCAAAATAACAATTTTCCAATTTATCATTTAGATGAATTTAGATCTCGTGCACCTCAGGGTAGCTTAATAATCAACATTAAATACGGTACCTCTTGACGCGAACAATAAACCATATAAAATCGTGCCTTGGCAAGATGCTGGCTGGAACAATCTCGCTCGCAATCGGATCCTGAGATTTAATTTTATTCTTGCATTAATTACGGATGTTATAGGAAACCAGGTCTACATGTGATGAATTGTGGATTTTAAAAGATACAAAAAAATTATGTCCTGCTTTATTTGATGAAGACCAACTAAATAATTGTAGGAGTCAACATTTGTTTTTCACATGTCTTTCTCCATGTCACCATCATAAAACAGATAGTATTTGGTCATTTTTGAGCACACTAAAGCATATCTAGTAATATTTGAAAGTATCAGCGAGTATCCAAAATTCTTATATCTAAAATAATAGTAACAAGTTTTTGAAAGTTACGGGAACAAGTTTTCTGGAGATTTTGAGAGTTTCCTAACTCTAAAACTTTTTGGATACGATTGTAAGGCTAAGTTTTAAATATTACAGATGCAGACGACGACACAGAGCTCAGAAGGCCATCGACAGCGTGGTGTGGCTACTCCAGGAGGAAAAGGCTCGCGGAGGAGACACTGATGTGATTGATAAATACCTAGGCGGGGTCTTAGAAGTTCTCTTTTAATTAAGTTGTATTTTGGATTTCATGAATATTTAAATTTTTGCCCGGTGAAGGTTTTTATAATACCACAAATCTCTTGTATTTTGCATGTTTGGTTAATTTGGATGAAAAGCTTTGGAGTCTAGGGCTGGATAAGGTCACAAGAGCCCCTCTTGGATTTTATCTCTTCCTCCTTTTGATGCAGGACAGGCGTCACACCTGCCCGCCACCTTGGAGTTCCACCAGGGGGCCAACCTGGAGTCAACACCAGACGACTTTCATCAGGGCCGCGGCCCATACACCCCAACCAACTCTCCGTCATGGAATCACCACCATGCGACAGGTTGTTGAGGCCGGGGCTCGATCCCCAGACCTCCTAGATAAGAGGCCTTCACCAGCGTTCTCATCACCAACTGAGCCGTCCACTTGGAGTCAGTACCGGGCGGCTTTCATCAGGGCCGCGACTCGGTGATGAGAGCGCTGGTGAAGGCCTCTTATCTAGGAGGTCTGAGGATCGAGCTCCGGCCTCAACAACCTGTCGCATGGTGGTGATTCCATGACGGAGAGCTGGTTGGGGTGTATGGGCCGCGACCCTGATGAAAGCCGCCTGATGCTGACTCCAGGTGGGCCCCCTGGTGGGACTCCAGGGTGGCGGGCAAGTGTGACGCCTGTCCCGCATCACCTTTGTTCTCGAATTGGACCGGTGAAACACTAAGAGGGTAATTAGTCCGAACCTACCTACCCCATCCGCTTCTTTTATAGTCATTGGGACTCCCTGGACCCTCACTCTCTCCATGGCTCTACTCTTTCCTTGACCCACTCCCGACCGTCGACCCCACTCACGCACGACAATTTAGATTCCAACTTTACCCCCCCCCCCCCTCCCCACTTGCATCCAGCCATGGCCAACATCGATCGTGTCCATCCACACCGCAGACTTCAGCCCTACCCACGCACGCCCAACCAACGACAACCCTCTTGCTTAGGGCTGTCCAACGTCCGTCTTCTTCGTCGGCACTGACCACCCGTTTTCTTTTATTGTTCCCGACAACACTAAAATACAATACGATACAATTTAAGATTGAAATTGACATAGTGCAACAAAATTTCAAGTAATAAAAACCGCAAGTACATGGTATACAATTTTAATACATATGGAAGTACGAGTCGATCCACAAAGAAGTTCAATTTTTCTTTAATCCAGGCGAACTATACATAAAAGGTTGGATTGATTTGTTTTTTAAAAAACGAGATCTTAATTTGAGAAAATATATTTTTGATAAATATGTCTCGGTGCAATTTTATTAAAATGATTAATAAATAATTATTGAATAAGGATTCATCACTGCATAAAAAGATTTATAAAAGTTGAGATGCATAGAAAAATTCTTTTTGAATAACTTACCAAAATACTTATATATTGTTTGCCACATATTACATCAAAATCTCTTATGCATCGAACTTCCTTAGGAATGTAACATGTGTATTCATGCTACATAGAATATTAAAGTTATTCAATACAATCTTAGGGCATAAATATTTTCTAATGAAATGATGAATCATTATAGTAATTATAATCTCACAATTAATTACATTACACCCGAGACAAAAGAAGATTACTCACGCATAATTTGTTTTACAAAAATTATATGAAAGATCATCATAGAAGAAAATTGAAGAAAAAATAATTTTATTGATCCAATAATGAAGACTTGCAAACTTGCGCGGAGTGCCTACATGGGCTTCCTCCAAGTCTCCTTCTCATACAATGTCTCTCAAAAACTCACAAATACAATGCAAGTAAACTCTCGGTTTCAGATCAGAAATTTGATTCCTCATCTTCATCACTAAGAGCCTCAATTTATAGATTTTTTTTCTGAATTTGGCTCACACGATTTGATTGGGAGGATGTGTAATGCCAAAGCCTCCAAAACGCCTGAAATAAATTCAGCGTCCATGAGGGACGCCGAATTGATTTCAGCGTCCATCATGGACACTGAAATTAATTTCAGCGTCCCGCTGAAATTAATTTCAGCATCCCGATGGGTGCTGACTAAGTCAACACTCAAGCTTGGTGTTACCTTAGTCAACACCTTGACGCTGAAATGATTCAGCGTCCATGGTGAAAGGTTATGTATTCCTCATGTTGATACACTTCGAGCAAAAATACTTTATGAAGTACATAATACAATTTATTCAATTCACCCCGGGAGAACAAAAATGTATTAAGATCTCAAGCAGAACTTCTGGTGGCCAGGAATGAAGACTGACGTAATCCAATATATTGTCAAATGTCACACTTGCAAACTTGTGAAGACAGAACATCAAAAACCTGGTGGATACTTACAGTCTCTGCCGATCCCTGAGTGGAAATGAGATGACATAACCATGGATTTTGTCATGGGATTACCGAGGAGTAACGCTGAAAACAACGGTGTCTGGGTAATTATCGATCGATTAACGAAAGTTGCACATTTCATTCCTATAAAAATGATAGTCCAGTACAAAAGTTAGTCGATCAGTACATTTATTGCGAAATATCATAGGATTCCCCGATCTATCGTGTCTGATAGGGATGGACGCTTTACATCAGATACTTGGAAGCCACTACAGAAAAAGTTGGGAAAAAAGCTACTATATAGTACCGCCTTCCATCCAAAAACAGATGGTTAGTCTGAGCGAACTATCCAAATGTTGGAAGATTTATTGAGAATGGTCGTACTCGATTTTAAGGTCTCATGAGAAAAATACTTATTGCTGGTGGAATTTTCTTACAATAATAGCTACCAGTCAAGTATTCAGATGACACCATTCGAGACATTATATGGACGAAGGTGTCGTACCCCACTAAGCTGGGCAGAAGATGACGGACAGAAGTCATTTCCGAAGAATCAAGTGAATAAAATGAACGACAAACTTATACTTGTACGAGAAAAATTGAAAATAACACAAGACAAATAACAAAAATACTACAATGCTAGACATCGAAGAGTAGAGTTTAATGTAGGCGATATGGTATGTCTGAAAATAAAGCCCTTCAAGGGAGCTTCGCGAATTCGTCGACTTGGGAAGCTTAGCCCGAGATACGTGATGCCATTTGTCATCTCTGAAAGGATTGGACCAGTGGCTTATCGCCTAGTATTATCTGATACTCTTCAAAACCTTCATGATGTATTCCATGTTTTTTCATTGAGAAAATACATAGCAGACCCAGAAAAAATAGTTCCTTCAGAGCAGATTCAAATAGAACCAGATCTATCAAGCCCAACTGAACCATACAAGATTGTAGATTGACAAAATAAACAGCTTCGAAACCGAGAGGTTCGATTTGTCAAGGTCTGATGGAAATGACATAGTATTCATGAAGCAACATGAGAAAAGAAAGAAGACATGATAAATCTCTTCCCTCAATTGTTTGATGTACCTTTAGATTGAAGATTTTTGCGGATGAAAATTCAATAAGGAGGGGAGAATTATGACGCCACCCAAGGTGTGTTAATATTACAACAATTATTTATAACAACATTGCGTGAAATTGGTGTGCTAATAAAGGGCTAGAATGTATGAACCCGATGAAAAAGGGGCTTGAACCGGCGATTCCCGGTTAACCGACATACGTGTCGTGCGTAAATGAAGCGGTGTCCTATAACATAGCGAAAGGAAGAAGCCACGGTTCATTTCTTCCTCTCCCGATCCCGCATAGCAGCCGGGCGACAGGCGAAGCCGACAGACAACTGCATACCGCCGATCATCACCGAGAGCCCAATCCTCCTCCGTTTCTTCCGGTTTCTCCTCCATTTGAGAGGTAATCTCTTCCTCTGTAGTCCTCTTGTTTCTTTTTCAAAGATTTTTCACGGATTGAAAATAGTATAAACCCTAGGGTTTAGGGTTTTCCGAAAATTTTTGTTTGTTTTTATTGGAAGCGTAAATGAAGCGGTGTCCTATAACATAGCGAAATGAAGAAGCCACGGTTCATTTCTTCCTCTCCCGATCCCGCATAGCAGCCGGGCGACAGGCGAAGCCGACAGACAGCTGCATACCGCCGATCATCGCCGAGAGCCCAATCCTCCTTTGTTTCTTCCGGTTTCTCCTCCATTTGAGAGGTAATCTCTTCCTCTGTAGTCCTCTTGTTTCTTTTTCAAAGATTTTTCACGGATTGAAAATAGTATAAACCCTAAGGTTTAGGGTTTTCCGAAAATTTTTGTTTGTTTTTATTGAAAACGTTTCTGTAATGGATTTTAAACCTAAATCCGTGATTTCCAAGAGATTTTGATGAAACCCTAGCTAAGGTTATGATGATTTTGCTTTTAGGGTTGAACAAAGGAGAATCCCTAAGTGTCCTTAGCATGAATAACTAGATGACAACTGATTATTATGCTGCCCCTTTCACTAAAACAGTGAAAGCTCACTAAGGTAACCTAGGGCAGCAAAACCCTAAGTCTTTTAAAAGGTTTTTGATCTAATTAGGTCAATTAGGTATATTGTAGGAAATGACGTCACACGGAAGTGGAAGGCGCAATGACGGAAATAGAAACAAGAAAGGGAAAAGAAAAGCCACGGCGAGTTCTCACCCTATTCTATTATTTTATTTCCAAGTTATATGATTACGAATATTCATTAATATGCCTTAATGCCTTGTGTAATAAAGAAAGATGAATGAAAAATAATCATATAATGACCTAAATGAATAAAGAAAGAGGAATTGTAAGTAAATGTATAATAACAAAAATGAATAAAGAAATAAAAAAATGAAATGGACTAAGTTAAGGGTCAACCCAACAGTGAAGGTGTGGGTGAATGTCCTCCCAATGATAATGGAATGAAAGTTAACGTGCGAATATGAAAATGCACGTTAAGAAATTGAGGGAGAAACAGCGAACCCAGCGTTCGCCAAGAAGTTGACCAGGTTGACAGAGGGAGAAGTGAAGGAGCATGGAGTAAGCAGGCAACATGAGGAGAGGAGGGATGAGCCCAGAGGATAGGGATCCCGGGGCAGCAGTCGGGATGGGGTTGGCAGGAGCCAAACAACCGTCTGCCTTGGAGACAACAAGGAGGGCCCGCTTAGGATCAAGGGAGAGGATATCAGGGTGGGGGGAATCACTATGGAGGACAAGGGCGGTTCAACCCTCCGGGGTGGAGACCGGCCCAGAGGCCCCTCCTCCCCCCACCTCAGCTGGCAATGACTATCAGAGGAAGAGGAAGAGGGGTTCCAGCCCATGGAGAAGGAGTTGGGGTGGCGTTGCCATATTGTGACTTTCATCAGGAGGGAGGTCACACGACGACCACCTGCCCGAAGTTCTTGGAAGTGAGGATGGCGGGACGCTCAGTGCAACAACAGCAGCAACAGGTCCGGATGTAGGAAGTCACAACGGGAGCAGGAGAGGAGGACAGGTGTTAGGATCGGGCCGACGTGGGGACTCGAGGGGGGATCAGAGTGATCCACGGGGGAGTGGGGATCGAGGCCACCCGCAAGGGGAGCTTCCAGACAATGTTCATCAGGAGCGTCGCTTTGACCTCTCAGACCCCACCCCTGGAGGAGATCACCTTCTCGTTAAAGGACATGCCAGATTATGAAGACCCATTCTACGATGCCTTGGTGATCCAGACGGCCATAGAGAACTTCACGGTCTCCCGGATCCTAGTGGACAACGAGAGTTCCGTCAATGTTATCTTCATGAAGGCTTTTGACGGGATGAAGGTTGAAGCAAGGAGGGTTCTGGCCTTGGATGGACTCTTGTTCGGGTTCTCCGGAGGGAGGAAGGAAGTGGAAGGGGGAATGGAGCTTCATGTGATGTTGGGGGGAACATCGAGTAACTGCATGTTTGTCATTGCTGACGCATCGAGCAATTACAATTATATCTTTGGGCGTCCCTCATTAGCGCTTTCCGCTGCGTCCACTCGTCTTTCCTTCAGTGTTTGAAATTCAACAATGAAGGAGTCCATGTCCGAATCTGGGGAGACCCCAGAGTGGCGAGGCAGTGTTACGTCACAGCCGTCAACACTATCTCCTGGATGGCGGAAGCTGAGTAAGTGGACAAGGTGATGGAAGAGCGGGAGAGGTTGGAGGAAGTGGAGGTAGAAGGAGAAGTGGAGGAAGAGGTCCTCACTCTAGGTGTGAGGACGGAGAGTGAGCGGGAGGAGCAGTCCCGGTTGGAGGTGGCAGAGTAAGTGGTGGATAGGGAGGTCCTTACCAGATATGGTAGGAAGGAGAATTGATGGAGATCGACCGGCGCCCCTTACGAATGGATCCCTTCGTGTCCTTGACCACGGGTGGAGGGGGTGGGGGGGTGGGGGGGGGGGGGTAGGGGGTGCCCGACATGAAGAAGTTCAGGTACAAGACGTATTACCTACTGCACAAGGGGAGTCCGTATCGGAAAACCCTCTCAAGACTTCTGGTGCGGTGCGTGGCCAAAGAGATCCCGAAGATATTGAAGGAAATCCACTCCGATGAGTGTGACAGTCACTCGGCGAGTAGGACCTTGGAGAGAAGAGTGTTGAGGCAGGGGTACTTCTGACCGACCTTGAACAAAGATGCGGCGGAGTTCGCAAAGAGGTGTCAGAAGTACCAGCTGTTTGCACCACTGCAACTTTTGCCGGCCCAGAGGCTTGGGAGCATCCCAACGTTGTGGCCCTTCGCAATTTGGGGGATGGACTTGGTGGGACCTTTCCCCCAAGAAAGTGGGCAAGGGAGGTTTCTCCTGGTCATAATTGACTACTTCTCGAAGTGGTTGGAGGTCATGGCGCTAGCCAAGATAACTTCTTAGGTAATCCGCAACTTCGTATGAGGAGAGATCATCTGCCGGCATGGGCTACCCCAGGGCATAGTCACCGACAACAGACCACAATTCTCTAAGCGAAGAGTTCGTCAGTTTTTGCAACCAGCTGAGAATAGATCTTTGGTTTACTCGGTCCACCCCAGGAGCAACGGGCAGGTGAAGGCGGCAAACAAGATAATCGTGAACCTAATAAAAAAGAAGGAAGAAAACCTGAGGGAAAACTGGTGGAGCAGCTTCCCTCGATCTTTTGGGCTCTAAGGACTACCCCCCAACATATCTACATGGGAGACCCCTTTCAAACTCTCCCATGGCTCCGAGGTCGTGCTGCCAGTGGAGTTCAAGGTCAAATCGCCAAGGGTGGTCGCAGCAGGAGTGGGAGATGATGAATGGAGAGTCAAGAATGAAGGTCAAACGTCGGATGACCAACTACTTCGATAAACACATCAGGATCAAGCAATTCGTGAAGGGGGCCTTGTCCTAAAAATGGTCTATGCGGCTGGAAGGTCGACCGCTGTGGTAAAGCTCAATCCCAACTGGGAGGGCCCCTATGTGGTTAAGGAGGCCCTGAAGTCTGGAGGATACCGCCTCCATGATGGGGGGGGGGGGCATAGGTCACACATGTAGTGACGATGACCTAAAACGCTTTTATTCTTAAGTTGTTATAATTAAAGATTCTTCTTCTTCATATTTTCTTTTTGACCAAGTATTATTCATTTTGTGTCTGTCTAGGATCTCACTACCTGGCAGGTCCGAAAGCTCACTCGATGGCAGGATAAAAAGAAAGATATGAAAATGTTGGCTCTGAGCAAACCCGCTGTCCAGGGTCTCGCTAGCTGAGAGATCCGAAGGCTCACTCGGTGGCAAGATGAAAAGAATGATGTGGAAATGTTGGCCCCGGGCATATTTGTTGTCCAGACTCTCTCTAGCTCCCAGATCCGACGGCTCACTCGGTGACATGATGAAAAGAAAGATGTGGAGATGTTGGCCCCGAGCAGAACCGCTGTCCAGGCTTTCACTAGTTGACAGGTCTGAAGGCTCACTCGATGGCAGGATGAAATGAAAGATGTGGAAATGTTGGCCCCGAGCAGACCCGCTGTCCAGGCTCTCACTAGCTGTCAGGTCTAAAAGCTTACTCGTTGGCAGGATGAAAAGAAAGATGTGGAGATGTTGGCTCCGAGCAGACCCGCTGTCCAGGCTCTCACTAGCTGGTAGGTTCGAAGGCTCACTCGGTGGCAGGATGAAAAGAATGATGTGGAAATGTTGGCCCCGAACAGACCCGTTGTTGAGACTCTCACTAGCTGGCAGGTCTGAAGGCTCACTCGTTGACATGATGAAAAAGGTGTTGAGATGTTGATCCCGAGCAGACTCGCTGTCCAGACTCTCACTAGCTGACATGTCCGAAGGCTCATTTGGTGGCATGATGAAGAGGAAGGTGTTGAGATGTTGACCCAGAGCAGACCCACTGACCAGGCTCCCACTAGCTGGTAGGTTTGGAGAATTGGAGGTACCTTAGAGGTAGATTGAAAAAGATTGGTCTCGGGATGCAAGCCAAGAAAATGGACCTAAAGGGGGGACATGCGAGTAGAACTACCCTAAGCGCACGCGCTCTCCTAAGTCCCGACTAACGAGTGGTGCGCGCGAGAGTTAGGCTACGAATGCTCTAGACCGCATGTGATTGAGATCATCCAAGCAAGAAATGTAAGAAACAAAAGGGGGCTGCGAGTGCATGCATTCGACATAAATAAAAAAGAAAGTAGAAGATCAGAGTCATGATTTTCATTAAGTATAACCTGCCCAAAAAATGTGTACACTCGTCGGGCGAGTGTACAAGGGCATTTTGGTAATAAAACAAAACAAAGGAAAACCCAAAAAATTCCCAAGCCCCAGCCCTTAGGACTGGTCGCCTGAGTCGTCTTCATCCTCTTCCTCGTCGGCCCCTCGATCTTCAATGAACGAATCAAGGGATTCCTTTTGCGAGTTGATAGGGAGGTAGAGTTTTGGGACCAGGTTGCGAGCTTCGCTCCTCTCGCAGTCCAACTTCATCACATGGAGACTGCGCATCATCTGGAGGACATGCTCAACGACTTGGATAGAGGTCACCCTCATCATATCATCAATCTCGTGTTCAGTGTAATACCGAGACATCTGGCCGCGACTCGGGGGGATGACGTTGGCAAGTAATCGGTCAACCTGGGCCTTGAGCTGTCGGTTTTCCCCTTCCAGAGTGGCTGCGCGAGTACGCATTCATTCGGCCGTCTTGGCATCCTGCAAAATTCATAAGGAGACCGTCATCATAAAAGAGAAGACCTGGACCAATGAGTGTCGGTAAGGCTCAGCGCTTACCACTCCGGAACTCTTGGCGAGAAGCTCCTACGCAATTCCCAACTTCTTCTTAAGGTCTTTGACCTCATCAACCAAGAAGTCTTGCGCCTCCTCGCTCTTATACAAGTCTCTGGCGAGTTGGAGGCCGCGACACACAGTCATATGCAAGAGCTCCAGAGAGCGCAGTTGCACCTGCATGCTTTCTTGGGCGAGCTTCTGCATGGTCATGTTTTCATAGACCACAGCGTCTTCTCGGCCATAAACCCCGAAGGCGAGAGCGATAGCGTGCCCGCTGGGAGGCCGCCGCTCCGACCACGAGGGGAGGAGCAATGAGACCAAGATCTGGTTGGCCTTCTCGTCCCACAACACCATTGGCTCGCCGACACTATCCTTGACCTTGGAGCCCAGGCCAAAGTGGCGATGCGAGTTGGGCTCCCGCTCCTTGCGAGGCCCTGATCCCGACCCGGTTGACGGATCAGAATTTTCACTCGCGGCCCGCTCCTCCTCTAGAGGGACCCCCTGGACTTGTTTCCCTTTTGACGTCGACGTCTTCTTAGATTTCTTGCCCAGGGGCGAGCCTTGGGGAGGATGACAGGCGCCATCCTTTTCTCGCTGCTTGAGGGGGCGGAGGTTCCCGACAACTCCTTGAATGCCACGGCGGCGGTCTTCGCCCGGGCAAGGTCGCTGTAAGATTCCCTCGCACTCGCATAGGGATGATGGGCGGGGATCACTTGCTCCCCTACATGACAGTAGTTTAGTCACCTTCAAGAAATAGGAAAGGGTGGTGCAAGACATGAAGGAAGCAAGACGTGGACGTACCTTCCCCTAGGAGCATCGACAGGAGCAAGTCGAGGCCCGTCCTTAGATAGGCGACCTCAAATTTTTTGTGGAGGAAGAACTGATGGAGTGTGGAGTCGGGACCCGTCACAGTCTCACACCTTGATCTGTGAGCCGAAGATGAATGCAACACCGTCACTGTTGGCCCTGTAGGATAAGAGCTTGCGGAAGACTGTCAGGTTGAATTCTATTCACTTCTTGCGAAGATGTGAAGCGAATGCGACCGTCATGGCGATTGAGTTAGGGTTCAGTTGTGCGGGAATGGCCCCAAAGTACTTGAGAATCTGTCGCACTTTGGGCCACAAGGGGAGGCACAGTCCCACATCAAAGTGCGAGACGAGGAAGACGAGTTCATCCTCGTAATAGGTATTGATCGCCTCCCCTTCTCAAGGCGGCGCGCGGTGTACCTGAGCACGACGTAGTCGGCCACAAAGGAGAAGTACTCGCCCTCGGTCAGATTACCATCAAAGGAGTATTCAGTGAACTTCTTCGTGCACTTAGAGCGGTCATCAGCATCACCACTCGTCTTTCCCATCCTAGCAGAATAAGACGTGCGAGTACTGGCTGGCAAGAAGGGAAAGAAGAGGAAAAGTACGAGCGTAATAAATGCGCTCGGTGAGTGAGAAGGGGCAGGGGGGCCTATTTATAGAAAAGGCTGAGGGTGTGCGGGTAGCCAACCCGCGACCACTCGCTAGCCCTAATACCGACCATAGGAAACCAACCTGACCCACGGGCGAGTCAGAAACGCACTTCCAATCACAAAATAAGAGAAACGAGCAGGAAAATTATGACGGGGCATTCACGCGAAGCAAGCAAGCAAACAACAGTAATTATGTAATAAAATACTCGGCAAATTCATAGACGAGGAATAGAAGTTTCAACAATACAACAAAGATAAGGTGCAAGAACGGTGTTATTAGAAGGCAAGGGGAGCGAGTGCCGGTAGGCTCAGTACGGGAGCCATTTCCATCTGCCCCGACCTCGTGCCCCCCGCCCCCCGCCCCCGGCGGCCGACGAGGGTAATGGAACTCGCAGACAGCCTGGAGATCCCGCCTTACGAGTCACACATTCGCTTCAACCCGGTCGATGAGCGGGCCTGGCGAAGTCATCTCGCCGCCTGCTTCTTCCCTTACCTCGTCAGCAAGCTCCCCGTGGTTGAGCTCAAGATCATGCAGTCGCCGCTCGCTGGCGACCTTGTCTTCATGAAACTCACGCAGCATGAGTCCGTATTTTCGCAGGACCTCTCCCATTCGTTTCTTCATCTGCGCGGGATTGCCGGGATCGCCCGAAAAATCTACGATCATGTCTGGGGAAGGAAGAGGAGATAGGGCTCCCGCATCTTGGGATGTCTCGGCTACGGAGACCTCCTGATTATCTGCGAAATCAAATCGCGAGTGAAGAGCTAGTACAGTGGTCAGAAGAGGGCAGGTGATGCAGGACGACGCGTAGGGTTTGCGCGCCTGTTGGCTTTTTCTAGGAAACACTAAATGCGTGCAATGATTAAATTAAATTTGTTAACAAAGTAGAGCGGACATTGCACAGACTTGAAATTAAAAAACTTTGATTTTGGAAAGCACAAAAAACTATTTGTTAAAAAATGAATTTTCTTGAATTACAGGTTCAATTTTAAATTCGGGAAGGAAGTTCGCAACTTTCGTTTCATTTCTCTTGTTGTAGCTAAACGGAAATTGTGAACTCCAAATACATTTCCATTTAGAGTTTTCGACGTAGCGTTTGCTGATAAAATTCGGGCAAAAACCTGGCAAGAGTCTATTTATGCTAATGTAAAAATTTAGACGCACACAAAGGAATGAGAAAGAACAAATTACCCCCGGAAAATGTGTCTTTCCGTATTCGAAGTATTGGCGATCACGCGAGAAACTACTCGCCACCTTCGATCTTCCGCTCTGAGGTTGACCACTATTGCTCATGGGCACCAAGAATAAATTTAACTCTCTCACACGAAAGTGCTTCCGCAGAATCTCAAACACTCATTAGTGTAAAAGAGCCACAAACTAAATAACATAAATTCATTCTCTCTCACACCCAAGGCGATTCCACGTAATTCTCTAACACAAGAGTTGAATTTCACTCCTCCACAAAATCCCAACCTATCCACTGTTTTGAGAAACTCAAACAGCGGGCACAAATTTCTATCTTATAGCTCTCAATCGAAGCAATGAAACAATCGCTCAAATCTCACTTTACTCTCACTGGAGCAAATAACCATTAATACATTAAGATGACACTGTTCCTTGTCTTCACAAACGAACCCAAGCAGCATTGGCTCACATCTAGTCCGCTGTTTGGTGCCAATATAGATAAAGCTTCCATGTCTATTCCGCCGAAAGGTAAAGCGTCGGCAGCAGGGCAATGCATCAAAAGTTCAAAACTCTTCCTCATCTCTACTCCCGCTCTCCGCGCCGAAAGATGGAGGAAACCTCCTCCCGCACGACATCTTTGCTCCATCTATTCCGCCGAGAGCTAAAGAATTGGCATTTCATTTTCTGCTTCTTCCATCTCTGATTCATTTAACAGTCGCTCTGCTCTTCCTCACAGCGCTCTGCTCTTCCTCATCAGGTATGTCATCTTCCATTTCTGCTTCATCTTGCAAACCTCTTCCAACATCTGCCTTCTTTCTCAACTCCTTTTTGGTTTTTTTAGATCTTAGCTCCCTGCATCACCAGTTCCGACGCCATGTCAGGCTCACAGACACTTTGCCCTTCCTCACCAGGTATGCCATCTTCCATTTCTGCTTCATCTTGCAAACCTCCAGTTTTGGCCTTCTTGAGTTCTCCGTTTGGTACTAATTCATCTTCTCGATTTCTTATCAACTCCATCTTCTTCCACCCTCTGCCTTCTTTGTTTCTCATTCTTCTTCCTTATACGATGTTTACAAACTTTAAAAACTATGTTTTACTGTTTTTTTAGATCTCTGCTCCCTGCCATCCACTCCCGCTCACATCGTCGAAGCCGACAGCTGACAACCGCGCCTCCGCAAAAGGACACTTCTCCCCAAAGGCCGCAGTTGAAGCTCTCTCCGCTTGGTATTTCTCCTTCCTGCTTCAGCTTTACTACTTCGACACCACCTTGCTTCTCCAAATGGCCTTGAAATTTTCTAAAAAAATGTATTTTTCTGCATGTTCTTTGGATATTTTCCTGCTGCAGGATATTGTTTTACCCTGTTGTTCATTGTTCTTGCTGCTGCTGCTACGTCTATGACATTTTGAAGTTATATGTCATTTGAAAATGATAAATACAGTATATATAGAGGTAGAAGAATCAAGAGAAGCCGGTAAAACAGGAACAATGTCAATGCTTAATTTATAAACCTGTCCGCCTTGACCGGATCTAAAGCTACCATGTCAATCATCATAAACTTTTTTCCCTTATTTGGTTGTACAAAAAAATAAACATACTATAATTTATCAGAAAATGCAAGTAATATAATAAAGCCTGCAATTTTTTATTTGGTCAACTGACTGGAGTTCATTGTTCAATGTTTTCTCAGCGTGGGATTGCTTCCCTATTGTTTGATTTTTCCCGAATAGTTAAATGTGATTCACCAGTTAGTATAGATAATGAAATGCTTAGATAATCTATTCAATTTGATTATGAATGAGATGGTTGAGAGCCAACCATGGAGCAGATTATGAATGAGATGGTTGGCTCATTCATAATCTGCGATTTTTTTCTCATTTTTTATTCATTTTCATTTCTATACGAATAGACATTTGTATTGCCCAGTAGCTATTTTTACACATTCGAAGCTCTTTATCTCATTCTAAAGCTTCCATGTGAAAAATGTAAATGTGATTATAGTTATGTCAAATGTGCTAACCGGAGGCTCATGCTCTTTATAGTTATGTTTCCCTTTTGATTATGTGAACCATAAGCCTCTGCACAAGCAATATGATAGATGCATATAAATTTGACTCGCACTTAGCTCAAACTCTAAAGAAAAAGTAGTAAATAGACATCAAGCTCATCATGCAAGACAACCAAATTGATCATTCAAAATCAATTATTCGCGGCCGTAATGCCAATAAGTGGTTATAAACATGAGTTTTTAATCTTTGTAATTTTATGTACTGTGCCACAAAGTTCGTTAAGATTCTATCATGAGAAGATATAACATCGGTCAACAACAAGTGCTCAAGACGTGAGATTATTGATTTGGAGTCCGTTTGGCACGACAATAGCGGTCATGAGCGTGGTGATTACGAACAACAGTTTGACATGACATTTTTGCTCAGGTGAGTTTGGACAAAAATGTCAATGTCATGAATGTGTTCGACATGACAAGTGCTCAACACGTGAGATTATTGATTTAGAGTCCGTTTGGCATGGCAGTAGCGATCAAGAACGTGGTGATTACGAACAATTATCAGTTTGACATGACATTTTTGCTCAGGTGAGTTTGGACAAAAATGTCAATGTCATGAATGTGCTTGACATGACAATAAAGAGCACCGCCACCAAGGAAAAAAACTAATTTTGAACATAAAAGTTGATGGAGTTTCTTCGGTGAGGTCGGACGTTCAGGAACGACGGTTTGTAACCATTGTGTTCACGCCCGCCACAGCCATGCCAAACGGACCCTTAGTCTTACACTCTTACATTATGTATGTTAAAGACATTGACACAAAAGTATCAAATGGTTTGACTCCAAACCGAATGTGAAAATTTGTGGGAAGCTGAGAAAGAGGTCGCAGCAACACGCAATCACATTAGAAACTCATGTCGTTGCCAAGCGGGTGAAGCCCGCTTGGTTGCGGGCAAACGACGCATCGAGAACGGGCGGAGCACATTTGCGCATATTTCATGATCCAGGTATCTCCGAGTTTACATTTCATCACTAAAAATTGTGATAAATACCCCCTGACCCTGTATTTTTTGGTAGTTTAATGTTATGAAATGTTAGCTCCGTTTGGTACGGTGTTGGCGGTCGTAAGCGCATGAGTTATAGCGTCATTCGTTAAGAATCATCTAACAAACAAAATCCATTTGGACATACAATATCCATGTTTTGAAATGTTGGCTCCGTTTGGTACGGTGTAGGCGGTCGTAAACGCACAAGTTATAGCGTCGAGTTATAGCGTCATTCGTTAGGAATCATCTAACAAACAAAATCCATTTGGACATACAACATCCATGTTTTTAATTTTCGTTCATTTTAATAGGATGTGTTTACATTAATCTTATAAGTATTCGGTGATTCAAGGGTTGAAATTCCGAGCTGGTCATAACTTCCAAATGGAAAAATATCCCCCGAAAATGTATTTTTAGTGGAGTCTTTTTGATCATGAATTTATGAAACTGTACGATTGTCTCATTTGCATGTCTGTGTGTACATATATACATATTGTTATTAAACATTCCTGCTGCAACTAGCTACCTGAATGTTATTAAGCATTCCCGCTGCAACTAGCTTGCTAGAATGCTTGTTTCCACTGTTGTGTTGAAACAATAAATGTGTTTGTATATAAAGTTCGGTAATTGATCGCTCAAACATTACTCTTCAACAATCAGAACACATTTGCGCATATTTCAAAATGGAGGACACGGGAAGTCAAGAATTATTTCAAAATATCCTGACTCCAGGTACTACCTGCCTAATTTTATAAACATCTTGAACGTAATAGTATCGTGTGAATGCGACACATTAAACATATGTACAACTACCAGATAGCCGTACAAGCTTACTGCACCACGATTCTACCCGCACACGAAGAAATGATAGGATTGATCAAGAACGTGCTGAATAAAATGGCAAAAGTCGAGCAAATCAACATTGTCAAGAAGCGCAAACAAGGACAACGACCAACGATGTGACCATGTTTTCAATTTTTCAAATAGGTGAGTGTTCAACGACAATGACAACAGTAACTCCAACAATTGCAAGCCAAGAACTACTTCAAAATCTACTTACTCCAAGTATTACCTACCAAATTTAGAGATATCCCTCGACGCAATATCTCATGCATGTGAATGTAGCTGCTTCATTATCACACAACTACCAGAAAATCGTACTCGCTTATTGCACCGCAATTCTACGCGCATACGAAGAAGCAATATGACTGTTCAATAACGTGCTGCCGAAAATATTCGAAGACGAGAACAACTCCATGTTCGTGAAGATCAACAAAGAACAATGCCTAATGTTATGAACACACATTCAACTTTAGAAATGAGCGAAAGTTCAACATCCACGCGGGCTACAACAATCGCTCACGGTACGCTAAACTAACTATCTCTGTGAACAGTCATCCTTCACGTATTTATACTTCTAAATAATCACTAATATGTTTGAGTACTTCACTTCAGCTACTGCACCAATCTACAATGATGGTTCTGACACAGAAAATGATAGTGCTGAAGAAGACGATGAAGAAAATGATAATGCAACCACAAGGACGTATATTCAACGAAATTGCGTTAGAAATTTCTATCCAGCGCACACCGAAACACGCTTTGAACTACCCTCACCGACAACCTGTTCCCACTGTTGTGCTAGACTATTTCAGCGAGAGACAAGCTCACTGTGTTGTAATAAAGGAAGAATATCAATACCAGAAATCCCAGCACCTACAGAATTGCTCAATCTCTACACCGATCAATCTGAGGAAGGTCAGCATTTCAGGCAACATCTGCGTGCATACAATCATGTTTTCTCCTTTATGTCATTGGGTGTAACGCTTGACAACACGATAACCCCATTTCAACAAGGAATTTATAGCTTCCGGGCACACAGATCCATATATCATCGCATCGGAAACCTAACCCCAAATGATGGCCTAAGACCGCGCTTCCTTCAACTATTTATCTATGACACCGAGCATGAGATAACAAATCGTTTACAAGAAAATAATGAGCTTCGGGTTGGGCTCCTACAAAAAATAACGCGCATATTGGATATATTCAATCCCTTCGTTCAGAGGTTCCGACAACTATCGCGCCAACCATACATACATGAATGCAAGTTGGTTATAAAAGAACGCCCTTCCAATCTACATCAATACACTATGCCGTCGGCCTCTCAAGTTGCAGCTATATTAGTTGGACAGGAAGAAAGACAACAATTGCAAGATAGAGATATCATAGTTCAAACGATTGGAGGGCATCTTCAGAATGTCCAAGAATACTCTGACTACTACGACCCGCTTCAATATTCTTTGTTGTTACCGTTGGGGACATTTGGCTGGTCTAGCAATTTATATTCACTGACAAACTCAAAAATCACCTGTTGTGATTACTATTCATACATGCTTCAGGTAATGATAACTTATTTACACATTTTAGAGATGTCACGTTTTAAGTTTTCGCTAATTGTGTTCTAACTATTTATTGATTTTTCTCAAGATTCGAGATGCTTCCAATCAAGGTTTTGAGAACCGGACCGGAGATCAAACCGGTGAGTTCAAAGGTTCAAGATCCGACCGGTCCAACCGGTCGGACCGGGGTCGAACTGTCCGTTATATATATAACAATATTAAAAAATAAAAATGTTTGATGTTATTTATTAATAAATATGATTAGATATATTATATATATAATATAGTTCTTGTTTTTTTTAACATAGATACCTTGGTTTGGTGGAATGGGGCTTTGAAAATATCTCTTAGGTGTTTGGTTCGAATCCTGCCAGCACCATTTTAATCCGAATTTTTGCCCGCCCGGTTTCGGGGAACCGGCCACGGTTCCCGGGTTTCCGGTTGACCCGCCCGGTTCTCCGGTTTTCGGGCGGTTCCTGGATAGTCCGGTTCTTGTACATGGATCGGACCGGATAGGTGCCCGGTCGGCGGTCCGACCGGCCGGTCCGGTCCGGTTGTAAAAAGCTTGCTTCCAATTCGATATTACTGCGTAGCGGAAGGTTACTACAACAATATGTGGTCGATAACTATGTAAAAATAGAAACCCAAAAATTGCAGTTTATTAGATCACATCAAAGTGACTTGCGCGCAGAACTATATTCGGGGTTGCAAGATTGTTTTAATGCGGGCGAAAATAAAGCTGGTTTGATAAACTCACTTTTTATTAAAAATATAATATATATATCCTCATTGTTATATATTAATTTTACCGTGTTATTTCAATTTAGGTAACGTCGGAAAAAAAAACCATCCTACCGTCTTCATTTAATGACAGCCCAAGAGATATGTATCAGCGATATCAAGATGCTATGACAATTGTTCAGCACAACGGCAAGACAGATTTGTTTATAACAATGACATGCAATCCGGGATGGAAGAAGATTAAGGATGAGCTCATGGAAGGGCAAGCTCCGTATGACCGTCCAGATCTCCTAACTAGGATATTCCGTTCTAAATACGAGGAGCTCAAGAAAGATATATTCCATAGAGGCGTGTTAGGAAAGGTAGTCGAACATGTTCATGTCATTGAATTTCAAAAAAAGGGATTACCACATGTTCATATGTTGGTGTTATTGGATCCGACAGACAAATTAACCTCTCCTGACGAATACGATTAAGTTGTACGAGCTGAGATACCTTATAGAGACCAGGAACCTGCATTGTACAAGTCCGTGATAAAACACATGATTCACGGGCTATGTAGACCTTACAAACCAAATGCACAATGTATGAAGAACCATATCTGTAATAAAAGTTTTCCTAAGCAGTATGCAGATGCGACAATACAAGGGAATGATGCTTACCCGATGTATCGAAGGAGGAATGATAACAAAAACATTACTTTAGGCAGAAATGCAGCTTTCAATGTGGATGATAGATCGGTTGTTCCATATAATCCATAGTTGCTTTTAAAATATGATTGTCATCTAAATGTTGAGATATGCAGCAGTATCAATAGTATCAAATATTTATATAAATACGTATATAAAGGACCCGATCATGTCTCTTTTGAAGTCCGTCCTGGTGCTAATCAAGATGAAATAAACAATTATGTTGACGGCAGATGGTTGTGCCCACCTGAATCTTTATGGAGAACGTTCAAGTTCCAAATAAGTCGAATATATCCATCGGTAGAGCGATTACAAATACATATACCTAATAAACATCAGATACAATTTTATAGTGAAAAGTCAATTTCGTCGATATTAATGGATGACAGCAATTCCAAAACAATGTTGACCGAGTTTTTTAGTGTATTGCCAGCAGAGAGAGAAAAACCTCCATTTGTATAGAGATTTTCCAAAATATTATCGATGGTTCAAACAACAAAAAATTTGGAGGAAAAAGATCAGAAATCGAAGGGTGATTGGTAGGATTTATTCAGTACCGCTTGC
Organism: Platanthera guangdongensis; assembly: GCA_039583875.1. NCBI lineage: Eukaryota > Viridiplantae > Streptophyta > Magnoliopsida > Asparagales > Orchidaceae > Platanthera > Platanthera guangdongensis. The sequence goes on along the minus strand of CM077147.1, from coordinate 11,501,518 downwards.
TGATAGCGAAAGATATTATTTGCGCATGCTTCTAAATCACGTACGGGGTCCAAAGTCATTCGATGCACTATTGACTGTCAACGGCACGCACTGCGTCACTTTTAAGAATGCGGCACAAAACTATGGTTTGCTTGAGAACGATAACAGTATTCGAGAATGTCTACTTGAGGCTCGAGTATTCAGAATGTCATTCGCGTTGAGAAGACTGTTCACTACTATATTGATCTTCTGTGAACCAGCCGATGTCTAAAGTATTTGAGATGAAAATTATGCAAGCATGATCGAAGATTATCTAAGTTCTAGCATGACCAACGAGTTCTACATTATGAATAAACTACTTCACAGCCTCAATGATATCCTGAAGCAACATAAACGCTCTATTAAAGAGTTCGATTTGTCACCCATCAATGAATCATTCAATGATTTCAATAACATATCCGGTCTTATAGAAGATGAAGTATCAATACCTATTACATATGATGATCTTAACGCAGTTACGTTGCTCAATGAAGGTCAGTTACATGCTTACAATATGATCAGCGAGGCAATAAAGAACAAAGCACATGAGTGTTTTTTTGTTGATGGACCTGGTGGAACTGGAAAAACATATATGTATCGTGCAATTCTTGCCACTTTTAGAAAAATAGGATGCATCATTATAGCTACAACTACTTCTGGTATTGCTGTTACTCTTTTACCGGGAGGTCGGACTGCACATTCAAACTTACAAATACCCATTAAATTGGATTACAAATTGTTTTGTTTTTTTGAAAAACAGTCATATTTCGCAGAAGTAATCAGACAATCAAAGACCATAATTTGGGATGAAGCACCCATGACTGATAGAAAGGCGTTCGAGACAGTTGATCGTTCGTTTCGTGATGTTACTGATATAGACAAGCCATTCAGAGGGAAAATTATAATTATGGGAGGAGATTTTCGCCAGGTACTACCGGTTGTTGTCAATGGAACAAGAGCACAGATAATTAATGCAAGCATTGTTCGATCACATTTATGGAGTCATGTCAAGATACTAACTTTGACAAAAAATATGCGAGCCAAAAATGATGACAACTTCTCTGAATATCTCCTCCGAGTTGGAAATGGATTGCAGATGACCATACAAGATGATATGATTAGGATCCCCGATCCAATGAGAATGTCATGGAAATGCGAGAAATCTATTAATGAATTAATAGATGTTACATTCCCAAATTTAGGGTTGCACGTTGGTGATAAAAACTATATTCGAGACAGAGCTTTATTAACACCGCTAAATGAGCATGTGAATATGTTGAACAACATCACTCTTCTGCAATTCCCAGGCGAAGAAGTAATATACTACTCTTATGATTCTGTCGTTGATGATAGAAGAGGTTTGTATCAACCTGAATTTCTAAATTCATTGACACTGGGTAATTCACCGCCTCATAAGCTACAGTTAAAAATCGGAGCTCCTATCATGTTAATCAGAAATATTGACCCAAAGATAGGTCTATGTAATGGAACAATACTTATTTGTCGCCGGTTTGCGAAAAATGTAATAGAAGCAGAGATTTTAACAGGCCACTTTCAAGGAAACTTGGTCTTCTTGCCACGAATACCATTGAAGACAGCTGAAGATATTAGACTGCCATTTCAATTAACGCGCAAACAGTTTCCATTTGAGGCTAAGCTTCGCATTGACGATTAATAAATCTCAAGGCCAAACAATCGAAAATGTTGGAATATATCTGCCAAATAATATGTTCAGTCATGGCCAGTTGTACGCTGCTTTATCGCGGGGTGTGTCCGGTGAAGAAACAAAAATTCTAATAAAAAATGGCAGGATAGCTGGTCATAAAAGCATTTACACAATGAACGTTGTTTACAAAGAAATATTTGCACAACTTAGACAACAACATACAACGTATCTCCAAGTTAGGTCGTTTGCTCATTATTTTCACAACACTACAACTAGTGGTGCACAAAAAACCGGTCCTAACCGGTCCGGTTGGGACCGGACCGGTTAGGACTGGCTAGGGACCGGTCCCGGTGAGGACCGGTCCGGTTCCGGACCGGTCCCAGGGGTCCCAAGGAGTCCCCTTTTTTCATCAAAGACTGGTCCCGAACTGGGACCGGTCCCGGACCGGGACTGGTAAAAGACCGGTCCCGGACTGGAACTGATCAAAAGACTGGTAAAAGACCGGTCATTTTAGTAATTTTAGTAAGAGACCGATCTTTTTTAGTCATTTTAGTAAAGACCGGACAAAAGACTGGTAAAAAAGACCAGGACCGGTACGGGACCGGTTAGGACCGGTCCTCCGGTCCCCGCCGGTCCTCCTCCGGAGGAGGAAAACCGGTCCAGGTCCGGGACTGGTTTGAGCGGGACCGGTCCGGGACCGGTTGGCCAAAAGTCCGGTCTTTTAAAAGACCGGTCCCGGACAGACCCGACTGTCTTTTTGTGCAGCACTAACTACAACTACTTCAATCAACTGCTAAATTAAATCCCCTTTTTATGCAGAATAGACGGTCATGATCAGTGTTGATTGTGAAATGACTTCCAATACAGTTGTAATACAAATTGAATGCCAAACTATTTTATTATCATTGTATTATTGTCTTTTTTAATGGTTTGTAAAATTCTCATCGTATTGTGAGGTTTTCGGCAAGAACTGAAGATTATCTGTTCAGTGTTGATTGTGAAATGACTTCCAATACAGTTGTAATACAAATTGAATGCCAAACTATTTTATTATCATTGTATTATTGTTTTTTTTAATGGTTTGTAAAATTCTCATCGTATTGTGAGGTTTTCGGCAAGAACTGAAGATTATCTGTTTAGAAATGTATTGCATGTTTTCTCAAGTCTTTGAAATATTTAATCAGTTTTGATAAATATTTTTTTGTTTTACACCAAAAGCTAATTTTGATCTAATTCAGCCCTAATTTTGATCTAATGCTCTAATTTGGATCTCTACTTCATTTCAAACGCATGCAGATGAAAACCCAAAATCAACCTGAGGCAACGACGTCATTGCCAAATACAGCTGTAATACAAATTGAATGCCAAACTATTTTATTATCATTGTATTATTGTCTTTTTTATTGGTTTGTAAAATTCTCATCATATTGTGAGGTTTTCGGCAAGAACTGAAGATTAACTGTTTAGAAATGTATTGCCTATTTTCTCAAGTCTTTGAAATGTTTATTCAGTTTTGATAAATATTTTTTTGTTTTACACCAAAAGCTAATTTTGATCTAATTCAGCCCTAATTTTGATCTGATGCTCTAATTTGGATCTCTACTTCATTTCAAACGCATGCAGATGAAAACCCCAAATCAACCTGAGACAGCGGCGTCATTGCCAAATAGGGGTGGCCTGGTCCAACGTAAGAGCTTCATACTTTACAAAGATTAATTTCGTGCATTTTACATAACCAAAATCTGTATTACATATTAAATACTGTCGTTTGTTTTTCAGCTCTGTCAACCTCAATATATAAAAACTACAATATCACTGCTACGACCGACAACGATTATGAATACTACGATGAAGTTTGCAAAGAGGGTACAGACAGATGGTCTGATGGTCCGCGTGCTGAGGTTGAAAGTTTTAGACTAATTATCTCCGCAGTGCCAAGAGGCTTGGATGCTAGAGAAGAGTGAAATTTTGTTTTCGATATGATAAGGAGGTAACGCCTAACAAAGAATATATGTTATGGTTGAAATATTGTTGTTTTAACACATTACAAAACTATTAACTAATGATTTTTTATCTTTACATCTTCGATTAAAACAGTCTCTCGAGGCCACTGAATGAAATCTATTGTTGCATAAGAAAGAGATGCTAATATTTTGATATGGGTTCAACTACGGGATTCTGACGGGTTTTTTTGGGGTCTTTGATTTTTTTGCATTGCAAGTATGAACTTTGTTCAGAGCTTTTTTCATTGCAAATGCAAGTATGAACTTTGCATGTATGCGTGTTTACTTGCAGATGTATGTGTTACAATCATATTTCTTTGTTGTTACTTCTTTACATTAATGTTCTCTATCAAAGACCTATGATGGTGAGGTTGAAGTGTTGAATATAGGAAAGGACGTCCCCCCCGAACAATGTCGCCGCCCCCCCGAAAAATGTCGCCGCCCTTGCTCAATGTCGCCGCCCCCGAACATTGTCACCGGCCCCGACCATTGTCGACGCCCATGAACAATGTTGCTGCCCACGAAAAATGTCGCCGCCCACGAACAATATCGCCGCCCACGACAAATGTCGCCACCCACGACAAATGTCGCACTCACGACCAATATCACAGTCCACGACACATGTTGCCGCCCGCGACCCATGTCGTTGCCAAGCAGGCGAAACCCGCTTGCTTCCGGGCGAAGCCCGCAGCGACGCATCGAGAACGGGAAGAGCCCGTTCGAAGATGCTAGTGTGTGTGTGTGTATATATATATACACACGAGTGCCCGATACGGGGCTTCGCCCCTATGGCTACGCGCCACAGTACCCGGCCCGTGACGACGGTCTTCCCCCGCACCCGGTTGGCTTCGCCCGCCCACGACGGTTTCCTCCGCCCCCACGACTAAGCGTGACAGTACACAGCCGTGACGACGGGCTGTTGGAGGGATCCCTTATGATCCAGGATGCCCGGTGAGGGGACTATGTCTCAGACATCCTCTCGAAGGTTCTATCACGGGGGCCATGATTTCGGTTACGGGGACTGTTGGGGCTGATCACCAATTCTCACTTCAAGGGGAAGTGTTGAAAATTATGAAGTGAAAGTGGTGAACTGGGCGACCTGTTCGCGCGGCCTATGCAGACAAGATGGGCGGCTAGCCAGGTCTGCAAAGGTGCTGCAGTCGGCTTGTTCTCTGGCGGCCTGGGCGGTCTGTTCGCACGGTTTGTGCGGACAGAGGCGGAGGCTAGCCAACCTGCCTTGTGTTTAGCAGGCAGGTGGTTCCCTGAAGGTAACCAGACGGTTAGCTTGTCTAACTGCGGTGTTCGCCAAGATCAGTGTGGAGCGGCCTGGTGCCGGAGCTCGCCGGTTTATGCAGACTGGTGCCGGTGTTCGCCGGGTTGAGCGAACTGGCAGGTGGTGTGGATTTGGTCTATTTGAACCAAGTCCATGATTGCCCAGTCCGGGAGATCGCGCGGATAGCGCGGACAGCTCTGTGTCCGCCGAGTTCGACGACAGTCAGCCTTGTGTTGTGATTGTGAGCTCGGGGTGTGCGGTCTGAAGATTTGTCCGCAAGGGCGCGCGGACGGGAGCGGTGTCCGCTGGTAGGCGGACAGGTGGTGTTGCCGCAGAGTCTGCTGGTGGCGGCTAAGTCCGGCTTGGCCTTTGGCGACAAGGCGGATAGGTTTGCTATCCGGCCTTGCTGATGCTTTTGGCGGACAGGCTATCTCACATAGTTGCGGCAGGTTGTTGTGTATCTGCTGTTTGGCGGATACACTTGTTTCTTGCCGCGAGATGGGGCGGTAAGCCTATCGGTTAGGGCGGTGACCACATTACTCATCGTGCATATAAATAGGCCCCCTGTCACATTAATCATAAACCAACTGAACAGTAAGTGAACTCGCGGATAGTTGATGCGGTTAGAATTTTGTATCTGCGCGGTTAGAGGAGATTGACCGGGTTGTGCTGTTGGAGGGATCCCTTATGGTACAGGATGCACGGCGGGGGGACTATGTCTCGGACATCCTCTCGAAGGTGCTATGAGGGGGGTTATGGTTTCGGTTACGGGGACTGTTGGGGCTGGTCACCACTTCTCACTTCAAGGGAGAGTGTTGAAAATCATGAAGTGAAAGTGGTGAATCGGATGAACTGTTCGCGCGGCCTGTGCAGACAAGATGGGTGGCTAGCCAGTTCGACAAAGGTGCTGCAGTCAGCTTGTTCTCTAGCGGCCTGGGAGGTCTGTTTGCGCGGTTTGTGCGGACAGAGGCGACGGCTAGCCAGCCCGCCTTGTGTTCAGCAGGCATGTGGTTCCCTGAAGGTAACCGAGCAGTTAGCTTGTTTAACCGCGGTGTTCGCCAAGACCAGTATGGAGCGGCCTGGTGCCGAAGCTCGTCGGTTTATGCGGACTGGTGTCGGTGTTCGCCGGGTTGAGCGAACTGACCGGTGGTGTGGACTTGGTCTATTTGAACCAAGTCCAGGATAGCTCAGTCCGGGAGATCGCGCGGACAGGCTCTGTGTCTGTCGAGCTTGGCGACAGTCAGCCTTGTGTTGTGGTTGCGAGCTCGGGGTGTGCAGACTGAAGATGTGTCCGCAAGGGCACGCGGACTGGAGCAGTGTCCGCTGGTAGGCGGACAGGTGGTGTTGCCGCAGAGTATGTTGGTGGCGGCTAAGTCCGACTTGGCCTTCGGCAACATGGCAGATAGATTTGCTATCCGGCCTTGCTGATGCTTTTGGCGGACAGGCTATCTCGCATAGTCGCGGCGGGTTGTGTATCTGCGGTTTGGCGGATACACTTGTTTTTTGCCGCGAGATGGGGCGGTAATCCTATCGGCTAGGGTGGTGACCACACTCATTATCGTGCCTATAAATAGGACCCCCTGTCACATCAATCATAAGCCAACTGAACAGTAAGTGAACTCGCGGATAGTTGCTGCGGTTAGGATTTTGTATCCGCGCGGTTTGAGGAGATTGACCGGGTTGTGCTGTGCAGGTTGTGCGGATAGTGCTGGAAAGCCAGAGACTTGATTCTGATTGCGGTTAGGCACAGTGCGGACTCTACGGATAGCACCCAGCGGTTAAGAGCAGGTTGCAGTTTGCGGCCAGGCAGTCTTTCTCTTCTGCAACTAGTTTCCCGGTTCAATAAGCTGTTCGCATCTGGCTGCTTGGTTCAGTTCGGCAGCAGCTCGCGCGGTCTGACGGCTAGCAACCTCGCGGTTAGGCGGCTTGCAGATCGGCGGTTAGAGTTCAACATCGGAATAACGGGCAGTCCGCGCGGCTTGGTTGTGGTTTGGCGACTAGTCGGTTTGAGCGGAATCTGTAGCGATTAGCAGCAAGGTCGAAGGTTACTTTTTTGAGTCCGAGGCTTGTTTACTCTGCCTTGTATTTGTTTCCATCGGGTATATCGGCGAAACATGTCTCGTCATGTATACCTCGCCTTGTAAAGATATTGTGATAGTATAAGATTCTTGTTTCTTCTATTTGCATCTGGTTATTTGGACCCGGTTTGGTTGAGTGTTCCTGCATCTGGTTTCTCGCTTTTCGCAAATCACAGGTTTACCGATTATAAGAGGTGTCATCTTGGAATCTGTGAAACTCAATATAAACAACGACAAATCACTTACCGAGTACTTGTGATGGACCACCGGGGGTGGTATTGAGGCTCGTGTCCTTATGGAGAGGGGGCTCTCTTCTGCAACTAGTTTCTCGGTTCAATAAGTTGTCCGCATCTGGCGGCTTGGTTCAGTTCGGCAGCAGATCGCGCGGTCTGGCGGCTAGCAACCTCGCAGATCGACGGCTTGCAGATCGGCGGTTAGAGTTCAACATCGGAATAACGGGCAGTCCGCGCGGCTTGGTTGCGGTTTGGTGACTAGTCGGTTTGAGCGGACTCCGTAGCGGTTAGCAGCATGGTCGACGGTTACTTTTTTGAGTCTGGCGGCTTGTTTACTCTGCCTTGTATTTGTTTCCATCGGGTATATCGGCGAAACATGTCTCGTCATGTATACCTCGCCTTGTAAAGATATTGTGATAGTACAAGATTCTTGTTTCTTCTATTTGCATCTGATTATTTGGACCCAGTTTGGTTGAGTGTTCCTGCGTCTGGTTTCTCGCTTTCCGCAAATCACAGGTTTACCGGTTATAAGAGGTGTCCTCTTGGTATATGTGAAACTCAATATAAACAACGACAAATCACTTACCGAGTACTTGTGATGGACCACCGGTGGTGGTATGGAGGCTCGTGTCCTTATGGAGAGGGGGCTCTCGAACTATCCGGCGACTCGTGCCACCCAGAGAAGGTGTGCTGAGGTCCACCAGGGTCCCCTCGTTACCCTTATCCACAGGGAATTCTTCAGGTGTTTCGCCAGATTGATTGTTCCCAGGATCGGGAATTGACACCGGCACGTTGGAGGGAGTGGGCTCGCCGTACGCCAGGTCGCGTTTGACTTTCCTGGCCTTCTTGAGCTTCGAAGGCGAGCCTGAGGATTTCTGGAGAGCCAGTGAAGAAGTGCTGAGGTGTCGGACTTGTTCTGCTCCCGCACCTCAGCGAGTCGATCTCGCATCTTTGGAGAGGGTCATCTTGCAACAAAGGTTAAAAGAGTGGGGAAGACGTAGGTGCAATCTACCTCCTCACTGCGACGCGTATATATAGATTGTTGGTGGGCATTAAGTTCCGCAATAATGATATCTCCCAACATACCAAAACTTGTTGTAACTCCGCTAGTTATAGGAGATTTAAGGATTGATACATAAAATAGCTTTTTATTTGATTGATAATCATATGAAGCAGATGATATTTTAGCCATTTGCATCAAGTTCAAACTTCCTTCTTGCATGCGTGCTCCTCAGGGGGCTCACTAAAAGATTCCCTCGGGTCAACCTCCCACAGGCCGAGTACCTGGGGTTGGATTTTTCTTCCCGAGTTTGGAACAATCTCGCAAAGAGCAAGAATTGTGTACAACCACGTACTCATCGAGTGAGACCCTCTTCGACTCGCGCTTGGCGAGCGCCGAGAATAGGTTGTAGGCGAGTGGGGCAGCCTGGCCCGCACTCGCCCCAGGGTGAGGAGAGGGGTTAGTAGCTTTACCCAACATTCCCCCCCTCTGGCGAGTGGTCGACTCGCCCAAGAGCATCCTTTTTTATTACTATTATTAATCCTTGATGACCTGCCAGTAGGCTCTCGAAACAATGGAGTTTCGCTGTTGGCATACCAATTGGGGCTGCGGATAGTAAAACCAAAAGACAGAATCCGTTATATGCAGACCAATCTCAGAAAACTATAAATAGACCCTTAAGGCATCTTTGGAAGGGATCCATTTTTGAACATTTTTTCCACTGTTTAGTCCTGCTTGGCCTCCAATGTCCTCCAAGGTGCCTAGCTCAGCATTAGCTAGGGAGGAGAAGTTCTCTTCGATCTTCCGAGTGTGTGGTGGGACTTCTGCGCTATAGCTCAGGGTCCGTATTTTAGTTCTAAGGCTCTATTTGTTTGAGCGTTTCGCTTCTCCGTTTTGGGCAAACGCCGCCGGAAGGAGGGTAAACAAATGAACCTCCGGCGGCGTTTGCTCCGTTTCCACCCGCCCGCCCGCCTTGAGAAACGCCCCAAAAAGCTCTGTTTGGAGCAGCCACCTCCCCCCTCCGATTCGAACTCTCTGTTTCCACCCGCCGAATCGATCCGCCACCGCCGAACCAAATGGAGCCCAAGTCTCCATTCAAGTGCTCTTCCTTGCGAGAAGTAGGTGCAGGCTGCCCCATTTGGGTCTGAACTCCTCGTTGGGCCGAGTTCCGGTTCCAACAACCGCAAAGTCAAAATTATGCTCTCGACGCTCACTCGGGATATGACTCTCCATGACCATATAGGGTGGCTCAGGTGAACATGCATGCACGGGTAGGAAAAGAACACATCACAGTATGTTCACTGAGTCGCTCAGGCTCGCTCTCAGTAGGGGCCATAGGGGACGAGTCAAAATCAAAGAATGGAATACTCATCGGACTTAGTACCTCACTAGGGTGAGATGAATCCGTCTCAGGTACCACTTTTATCGGGTCTGACAGGTCAAGAGTAGCCACGGTGGTGGCCTTAGAATGGAAGGGACTCATGCTAGTGAGGTCAATTTGGTCATCCACTTGATCCCCTCTAGTGAATCTCAACGACTGTTCATAATGAAGCGCTAACTGGAATGTCTGCTCGAGAGACTCAGAGTATTGATAAATTAACTTGACATGTATCTCAGATCAAAGTCCAGATCGAAATCGGGAAGCGATCATAGCTGGTTCCTCTCGGATATCACTCGTCACAAATAAATCATCAAAACAATCCATATACTCAATGACGGAAGCAGATCCTTGCTGAAAGGTGAATAATTGCTTGAGTAGGCGACTTCGATAGGAAGCAGGTAAATACCTCAGACATATAATATGCTTCATCTCTACCAAAATAGTGATGCGGTCAAGACGCTCTCGCTCGTGGGTCCTCTTAATGTTACGCCAATAAGCCCTTGCATGATCTAGCAATCTAAGTTTCACAAATTTTACGCGGTGCTCACCTAATAACTCAAAATGATCGAGATAATATTCTATGTCCACGAGCCAATAACTAAAGGACTCGGAACTCGATGAGCCATTAAAAGAAAGGACAACAATGCGAAACTGACACTCAATATCTCTCTCTAAACGACGACCTCATAATAATTATCCTTAAGATAATTATGTCGTGTCGAAAGACCAACATGATCGCTCGCGTGTGAGGATATGAACGACCACAATAATCATACCGTCTCCATCATAGTGAGATTGTGTCGATGGATCAACATGATCTCTGGAAGTGATGTGCTTCGATCGAGGATAATCATCGTAGTAACATGAGGATCTCCCAAAAGGGGCTCTATGGGAGCGGGTGAAAATGGACTCGGAATCCCCAAATAGAGGAGAGGAATAACGGTGATACATAGCCATGAAGAAATCTATAGACTCTACAACTGCATATTAAGCTAAATCCCAAACTTAACTCTGATACCAATTTGACGAAGTGCGAATCTGGGCGCGGACTTATGATGCCCTAACCCTAAGTGCAATACATGTGAACACAATGAATTTAAGGGGGCCAAAAATGAAACCTAAAATGAATATGTAAATGAACACAAACACACAATCCAATGAGCTAACGAAGGATTTCCCTAATGCGATGCACAAGCAATGACTCCATCACACAAGTATATTTATGACGTCTAGTTAATTAAACAAGTTAATTTTAAAACCATGTGAATTGTGTACATGAGCAAAAAATGGGAGTTATGAAGATGAGAATGCTTAGGTGGATGTGTGGACACACAAGACTGGATAAAATTAGGAATGAATGTATCAGGGATAAGACAGAAGTAGCGCCAATTGCAGAGAAGATGAGAGAAGCTCGAGTAAGATGGTTTGGACACGTACAAAGGAGACCATTAGACACATGTTAGGCGTTGTGAGAGTCTAGTCACTATTCATGTTAAACGAGGGAGGGGTAGACCAATAAAAACTTGGAATGAAACTATAAGGATAGACATGATGTACTTAGGCATTAGTGAGATTATGACAAAAGATATGGGACAATGGCGACAAAGGATCCATATAGCCAACCCCACTATAGTGGGATAAAGGCTTGAGTGTTGTTGTAATTTTAAAACCACGTGCAACTGTCAAAATTAATTACAAATATTGCAATAGATGTACTCAAGCGAAAATTACAAATTAATATAGAGTACACTGAAATTAAAATACGAAGCGAATAAATCTTTTACATGCCAATAAGAAATACAAAAACCAAGTAATACTAGCAAGACACCAAGTAAAAGCTCACCAAGTAATGGATGTCGGTGGAGGTGGTGGCTGTCCATAAATTTAAACACCTACACGCCGTTGTTTGAGGCTGGAAAAGGAGTTTGGGGGCTGTTAGGGAAGACGAAAAGGATTGTAGGAAGGTGATAATGGCTGGTCGTGCTGGTAGGGGATGCTTAAAAGTTGTGGGGTGAGTGGGAAGGCTGGTAGTTACTCTGGAAGGAGGGAGGAGGGCTGGGCAGGGGCTTGAGATGGTTAGATGGTGGTTCCACTAGAGGGAGAGGGGCAGGAGGATGGAGGGGTGGCTGGGGGCGGCTGGGGGCTGTTTGGGGCTTGGAGATATGGCTGAATGCAGGGGAAGGGGGGAGGCCAGCAATTGCACTGGGAAGAGGTGTCGGCGGAAAAGGAAGCGGCAAGAGGCCGTGGTTGGCAGCTGGAACTGCGGTGGAAGGCAGCGGAAGGGGCGTCGCACCCCTAGAGCCACATCGTCGCACCGTGGGAAGCTTCCGCGTCGCACGGAAGAGATGACCGAGCCAGTTCTTCACAAAACCTAATTCCTTGATAGTTCCCATCGTGCGGTTACTGATGAGTATAAATGGGGAGGAATGAATTAGGCTTAAATTATTCAACAGCTATGATCGTCCGCCGAATAAATCAACATAACTCTCAAAATACAAGTCAAAAAAATAAAAATAAAATGCATAAAAATAAGAAAAATCGAGCCGGTTGCGATCACGGTCTCTAATTGTCTATCTGATTGCCCAAAGGTCGTCGTTCTCCATCATGTACACTGAACCTTTTACAATTGTGCAAATCTCAAAATATGTAATTGTTGAAAACAAGATAATGGATATCTTGAAAACAAATTCTTTGGTTTTTTATTTCCTAGGAACTAGTTTAGTTATTTCAATGTGCGGTGTGACCTTCGGCGATTGTCCGCTGCCTTCGTTGTTCTCAGCCACCAGTTAGTAAGGTCAGCCCCGACCGTGGACGGTTCACGGTCCAACAACTATCATAAAAGAATATTCTTTAACACTAAAGAATTATATATTAAACACTCTTTCTCAAGGTGGAGCTTACGTAGCGTCAAAGCTAAGCTTGCCATATCTGTATGTAAAGTGCTATTTTGTATGGAAACCATCTCTTAGGCCGAAAAAGATTTGGAGGTAATTAATCACTTAAACAATGTTTGTCTTTGTAAGCCCGGAAAAGTAAGTACTCAGAGATTGATATGATTGTCTTGTATTCAAAGAATGCAAGTTCCCTTTGTTTCATTTAGTTGAATCATTATTTTCAACTCGTCGTGCACAAACAATTACCTTCTCTTTGAAACTTGAATTATTCAAATGTGCTCTTAACTTTTTACCTTTTTCATATTCACCAGGTTGACATTGATTTTGAGAAGGAACCAATTGGAACTGGAAAATATGGAAAGAGTGTATATTTCCGTGATATATGGCCATCTAATGAAGAGGTTGCGGAGGTAGATACTGCAAACTTAAGATAACTGCTTATTTTGTACCATTGTTTCTAGGATTTAATGTCATCTGCTGAGTAGTCATTGTACCTTTTTTTCTTCAAGCGTGTGCAATCCTGGTTAACATTGATTTGTATATGAAAATTATCGCATCAACTGATCCAGTCATAAAGCTATGCATTTTATAATTTGACTTAAAGTCTTGTTGTTGGCTCTTTGTAATTTAAGGTTGAGGATGGAAAATGTACGAGTAATTAAGATTCACCAATAATAATTTCCCTTTCAAGTATAATTGTTTTTTGTTTGCTTGTTGAGGTTTAAGTGATTATGAATATGACCTTGTGAATATAATTGTAAGCAAGTTCACCAATCCTTTCTTAAGAATGCATATGGTAACCCTTCAATTTGTTATGAACGCTGAATTGTTTCCGTGAATCCATGTATGATATTGGCATATAGTTTGAATGAGGTTATACAATTATTTGCATGATTAAATTTTATAATGTCACATGTTTAGGATGATTTCTTTGAAGATATGTGTATTGTTGATGCATTTTAAAAACATTGGGCAAGATGAATTTTTCCAATGAATATATAGATGAACCCTTTCCCACTAATATGCTGTACGTTATAATACCATAACATTGCAATTCTGAAGAGATCTGGAAATATTCACTAACCATACTTTTTTTTGTATTTTGTTTAGGCTGTTCAAAGTAGTGTGTTGTCTGATATGTTCAAGAGCACATACGAAGCAATTACCAAAGGAAATCCTATGTGGAACAAGCTCTCACTCCCAGCCTCAACACTTTATTCTTGGGATGCAAATTCTACCTACATTCATGATCCACCGTATTTCAAGAACATGGTCATGATTCCACCTGGCCCGCATGCAGTAAAATCTGCTTATTGCTTGCTAAACTTTGGTGACAGCATTACAACAGATCACATTTCACCAGCTGGTAGTATTCATAAGGACAGCCCTGCTGCTAAATACCTACTTGAGCGAGGTGTAGATCGTAAAGACTTCAATTCATATGGCAGCCGTCGCGGTAATGATGAAATAATGGCCAGGGGAACCTTTGCAAACATCCGGATTGTCAATAAGCTATTGAGTGGAGTTGTTGGGCCTAAGACCATTCATATTCCAACAGGGGAGAAACTTTCAGTCTTTGATGCAGCAATGGTATGTTCTCCATGAAGGCACATTTATCCTTTCATAGATACTAACATTGAAATTTTTCTAAATGTCGGCCGTACTTTTTGAGTTAACTAACATTCTCTTTTTTATGTTCCTGCTTTTAGTCCTATGTTGCATGGGGACAGGGACGGGGATGGGGAATGAGATACTATACTACATGGATACAGGAAACAGGAAACATGATTTAAAAAAAAAGGATACGGGATACATTTTGAATATTTTAATTATTTAAATAAGTACAAATTAACACAAAAACATGTATGCCATTCATGTCTTTATCATTTTTTCATCATTTTATCTTGCATATCATATATTAAATGAACAAGGTTTATGTGTCATGAAAATGTATCATATCCTAAATAGGAGTCATTACTAAATTATGTAATCAATTGAATCTCATTTCTTATCATTCAACATTTGTTTTCTTTTACATGTATCTTTGAGTATCCCAAAAAACATTCATCTAAAATAAAATAAAAGCGATAGTTTTGGGGACAGGTATCTTGGAGTTTCTGAGAGTTTCCTACTCTGAAATGTTTTGAATGCAATAAATAAGGCACTGTAATTATCTGTGTTTCATAGGTTAATCTTTATGAGCTAGTATTAGCAAGTGGAATTTCTGTAAAAAGCAAATGCATTGTTTACAACTCATATCTTAGAAGAAGTATTAAGCCGCTGATGGATTACATGTGACAGACATCTCTCGAGTTTCCATCTAACAATCATGGCCTCTTCTTTCGCACTGTTTTTGTACATTATATCATCACTTGTTGGAAATGATCTGCAAATATTTTGAAGTATACATGACACGTGGTATAATATCTATCAAAAGCTTGGTAACTGTACGGTCTACATGTATAGCTGTCTTTGTTGTTAGATGTGTGACTTCTGATTAATAATATTTATGCTTGAATATATTAAACTCTAGCAAAATCAGTTAAGTTTTTTATAATGATCTGCCAGTTTTTATAATGTATAGCTGTCTTTCGCGCTGTTTTTGTACATTATATCATCACTTGTTGGAAATGATCTGTAAATATTTTGAAGTATACAACGCACGTGGTGTAATATCTATCAAAAGCTTGGTAACTATATGGTAAAAGTATGGCCTACATGTATAGCTGTCTTTGTCGTTAGATGCGTGACTTCTGATTAATAATATTTATGCGTGACTTCTGATTAATAATATTTATGCGTGACTTCTGATTAATAATATTTATGCGTGACTTCTGATTAATAATATTTATGCGTGACTTCTGATTAACTCTATCAAAATCAGTAAGTTTTTTATAATGCAGCTACAACAACACTCACGTCTTTATCCCACTATAGTGGGGTCGGCTATATGGATCCTTTGTCGCCATTGTGCCCTATTTTTAGTCATAATCTCACTAATGCCTAAGAACATCATGTCCTTTCTTATAGTTTATTCTAAGTATTTATTGGTCTACCCCTCCCTCGTTTAACATGCCTAGTTACTAGACTCTCACAACACCTAACAGATGTCTCTAATGGTCTCCTTTGTACATGTCCAAATCATCTTAGTCGAGCTTCTCGCATCTTCTCTGCAGTCTGCAATTAGTCCTACTCCTGTTGTATCCCTGATACATTCATCTCTAATCTTATCCAGTCTCGTGTGTCCACACATCCGTCTAAGCATTCTTATCTCCGCAACTCCCATTCTTAAGTTTTTTATAATGCAGCTGATTTATAAATTTTATTTACATGTGTTGCCTTATTAGACTTCTTCTTGTACATTTGATTGTGTTGATATGGATGCTAAACCTCTATTGATGCGCTGTGCTGCAAATTCTCCCTTGTTAAAAATGCATGGGAAACATGAAAAATGCGAAATTAATAAACAGTGTCTCCCATCCCTTTTTCTCTTCAAGGCGCACAACTTTTGCCCCCATCCTATCATAAAATAAGAGATTAATGTGTAAAGAAATAGAACTTGGACACACAGAACCCACTCCAAGTCCAACATTTGGGAAACAAGCAAACCCTACTGAGGACCAAAAGACCTAAATACCCTCGTCATATTCCCTTTCACTTGCTTGTATGTTTTTGTTCTGAGAGGATGATGAATTCTTCGCACCCACTCGTAAGACTAGTGGTATTTCCCTGCCTTTTCCCCTAAGTTCCAAAGCAGGGTGGAGATGTGACGCAGAAGGAATCTATAGGCGGCGGAAAATTTGCGACATAATCCTACATGTTATGCAAAGCCCGACGGATTAAACCACAGTTAGATAATAATTAAAATATCTCATGCAGATAATTCAAAACAATGCAAAATAATTTATTTAGCAAGGCAAGCTTAGACTTTCCTGTGCGTGGAGGGGCAAAGAAAGAGCGCGCGGCGAATAAATCCTGTAAATCACAATAATAATATAGGGGAAAATTCTAACGATAATGTTTCTCCGAACAAATATAAAATGTTCAACCCAATAAATAGATGCTGAAAATGATAAAGGCACTGAAGAGTCCGGAGCTGACAAAGGCACTGAAGAGTGGGCTGACAAAGGCACTGAAGAGTCCGGAGCAAGAAATGCGTGGACGGCGTTCCGAGGTGGAACCGGTGGCGTGGAAATGGCAGAGGTGGCTGTCCTCGACGGCTGATGGTGGAATCGGGCCAGAAATGGATAGATCCGGCCACGTAAGGGTAGATCTGAGCGAGGGAAGGGTGGATCCGGTATTTAGGAGCGGATTCAGGCTAGTGAATGAGGGGAAGATGAGGGGAAACAACGGATTGGAGCTGCAACCATCCAGATCTGGACTGATCTGAGGCTGAGTGGCTGATTGGAGGTGATTCCACGGAGGGGAGGGGGTGTCAGCAAGGGAAAACTAGGGTTAAAGGGGCTGCTGCTATAGATGATAAATGGTGAGGCACAGGGTGGGTGGAGGGTGAAAGGGGGTGTAGAAAGTAGCGAATAAGAGAGAACAAACGGATAAACTTTGAATAATTGAAATTTTATTATCCAAAAAAGATATCATTTACAAAGGTATGACATCTCTTATATAGAATGGAGGAGATAAGAGATAGAGTATACAAACAATGTGGGACTAAACATTTACAGTACTGTGCGGCTAGAATAAAGGAGACCGCACAGGCCGCGCGGTTAGACAGATGGGTTAACCGCTCGGCAACCCACAGGATAGAACAGGCCGCAATGGGAGACCGATAGACCGCCCGTCTCCAGCTTCAGAGTGAGACCGCCAGACCGCTCGGTCAATAAACCGCTGGATCAGACCGCTAAGCCGCCCGGTCTAATACTCAACACTCCCCCTCAAGCTGGAGCATAGATATCACCATGCCCAGCTTGTCACAAATTGTGAAGAAGGAAGTAGAAACAGCTTGATGAAGATATCTGCCAATTCCTTGTCAGAGGTGACAAAAGAGTACAAATCTGTTTCTTCAAAATCTCTTCCCGAATGAAGTGACAGTCAACCTCTATATGCTTTGTTCTCTCATGAAAGACCAGATTTCTGGATATGTATATAGCGGCCTTGTTGTCACAGAACATAGGGAGAGGACAGTCATATAACCTTGCCCAGGTCAAGCATGAGAGCCCACAACCATTTTAACTCACACGTGGTTGACGCCATACTCCGGTATTCGGCTTCTGCACACTGGATCTGGGACAACAGACTGTTTTTTCTGCTCTTCCAACTCACGAGATTACCTCCAACAAAGGTACAAAAACCTGATGTGGATTTACGATCGCCTTGTCATCCGCGTAACTTGAATCTGAGTAGGCCTCAACCCTCAGATGATCATTCTTCTGAAAGAGTAACCCTTTGCCTGGTGCTGTTTGATATACTCTAAAATCTTCAGGGCGGACTGAAGATGGCACTCCCCTGGAGCTTGCATAAACTGACTGACCTTGCCTACAGCATAGGCGATGTCGGGTCTAGTCACCGTGAGATAGATGAGTTTGCCTACCAAACGTCTATACCTTGTGACATCAGATAGAAGAGGCGGAGTCATCGTCCACGTTTTGGTCTTCTCCAATAGCCATGGGAAACCGAGCCGGTTTGACACATGTCAATCCTGCTTCTCGTAGAAGATCAAGGGCATACTTGCGTTGGGAGAGAACTAACGAGTCAAGTTCCGAAGATTTCTATCCCCAAAAAGTATTTCGGGGAGCCCATATCTTTCGTGACCAGTGCTGACGGAGGTGCTTCTTCGTCAAGTCCACCCCATCTTGGTCATCGCCAGTAAAAGAATATCATCCACAATACGGCCAAAACCACCAGTCCCGAGGCCGTTTTGCGAATGAATAAGGAGTGAT